>NEWO01001076.1:40798-51042 GCA_003013225.1 Phalaenopsis aphrodite | reverse complement strand
GGGCTATGATGCATGAATATTATGTTGGTGAGATTGATGTCTCCACAATCCCAACAAAGGTTAAATATATTCCTCCCAAGCAACCTTACTACAATCAGGACAAGACGGCGGATTTCGTAATTAAGATCCTACAGTTTTTGGTTCCATTAGCAATACTGGGATTGACTGTTATAGTGAGGATCTACACAAAAGCAGCCTCTAATTAGATGAATCTGTTGCATGCGCTTTTCGTCTGCCAGGAGGGTAATCTTTTCTTCTTACAATATGATTCTATTTCCTGCCTGATGAGGCTTGTTTCCATTGTCATATTTCATGGTGTGCTTTGCTTGAAAGACTTCATTTTTAACTTTTTATTGGTAACGTTTTTTTTAACTAAATAAATAAATAAATAAATAAATAAATAAATATATATATATATATATATATATATATGTTAAAAAAAAAGGAATAATCAGAGGTTATTATAGCAGTCCTGATCATTCCTCATGCGCCAAAGAATTTGAGAACCACATCCTACACTCGAGGGGAATCGAACTCCAGGCCAGAGGATACTTAAAAGTGACAAACAGTTGTCAATCCAACAGATCCACACAAATGCCGCTTTACACCGAATTATAGACTTTCTGTGTATTTTAAAAATAGAAATTAATACGTTGAATTGAACCCACAAACCGAAGTGGTTGAATTTAATCTCTTATGCAGAGGAGACAGCCCACCAAGAGAGGCATAGCTAGTAATAATGATCCTCATTAACTAGTAATAATGATCATCATTACTAGCAAGGATATGAGTTCATCGTTCTATAAAAGCGTCACTCGACATCCTTATCACGGTCTATTCATCAAGAAATCATTGATGAGAGTCGTATTGTACTAAAAATATTTTATATTATTTTTATCCTCTTGTATAAAAGGGATGTTAATATGAGAGAAAAGGGATCTTTCATCTTTTCCCCAAGTCTCTCTCTCTCTCTCAAAACACCCAAAATTTGATACTACACATTATTGTAAGAAGTTCAATCTCACCTCCAAATCTTAGAAAGTAGGAAAAATGACAATCAAACATAATTGTTGCAACGTTCTAGTAATTCAATAAAAAGGATGCCACAATGAAATAAAAAAAAAAACTGAAAAATTTGATGCAGGCCCTTTTTTTTCTCTTTAGATTTTTTTTGTTCATCAGGCTGAACACCCGAATTCCAAAACCTTCAACAGAAGTAATCTAGTGCATTCCTTTTACAACAAATCAAACAGATCCTTATCTTTCTCCTTTTCCCTCCAAAAAAAACCCTAGAAAAATAATAAGCTAAGAAAGAAAACATGGCAGCATGCTGGCGAGGGCATCGACCAAAATTCTTTCAATTTGTTTTCATCGCTTTAATTCTCGGAGCATCATTATTACGCCAAAACCGAGTAAAAACAGAATGCATGATAAATCCGACAACCAAATAACCCTTTTTAATGGTTAATTTCTTATATAGCAAAAAACTATATGAAGCTAACCATAATATATATATATATATATATATATAGAGAGAGAGAGAGAGAGAGAGAGAGTTAATACTCTTGATGGTCAAAATTTGGATAAATGAAGCCAATATATTCTTTGAGACCAATATAAACACTTAAGTTTAGATGTTAAAAATGTAAATATATCATGGACACAACAGTTATCCTCATATACGCCCTCAAGTATGGGCTGCCGAAGCTCCTTCAACACCAATGCATTAGAAGAGTAAAAATCTACAAGCACAAATATCAAACAAAAATGGGAGAATTGAGGCTCGGATTAACTTAGTTCCATCAAAACAAAGATTCATGAACATATTGGCTACCAATAACACAATGATGCAACTGCACAAATAAAGTCATAGTTCATTCAAGCTGCACCATTACCACTCCTCGAGAAAAGTAGTCCCCATAGAACAACGAATGTCCATCCACGTACAATTTAAGCATTATTGCAAAATCATAAAAAAAAATTACAAAAAAAAGAGAAAAAATCCACAAATGAGTTTCATATGAAGGGTAAAGCCCTGCTCTAAACAAACGCTTAAACTAATGAGTTTTGTTCGGAGAATGAAGCATTACTCAAGTATTTAAATAGAGCACGGAGTTCAGGCCACATTCATCCTTTAGCATCAATATACAGATATCATTCAACAGCTCTACAAAAAAAGAATAAAAAAACAAACTTCAACTTTGTCAAAATTACAAGAAACGATAAACTTTAAGAGCTCTTTCAGCTGCTCGAAGATAGAAAAGCGGAGAAGCAGAGAATCAAATGTTCATAGTTGTCATTGCTCCATCAAAAAACATATCCACCTAATTCCAACCTCTGGCTCATGGAAGCAGCGGTTACCCCTCAAAGATATGGGGCCATCCCAGCTGCTTCATTGTCATTGCAGGAGAAGAGAGCAGATCTCTGAAGGACCACAACATGACTGCCTTCCAAGAGGGAGATTTCACCATTGCTCAATAATAAAAAAGTAAATGTGTATGTATGTGTGTGTGTGTATATATAAAGAGAGAGTGAGAAAGAGGAAGAATATTTGACTTTATATGCCTCATAATAAATGCTCAACACAGTTAACCTAAGAAAGCAAGCACTCAAAAGGATGGAATTCTTCAAGTACGAGACTAGTTTGGATCCTTCACTACTAATCAAAGCTCGTCCAGCAACTCTAGCTAAACATGTTTGGGATATAAAAAAAATTTTAATACGAGACTAGTTTGGATCCTTCACTACTAATCAAAGCTCGTCCAGCAACCCTAGCTAAACATGTTTGGGATATAAAAAAAATTTTAATAAAAAAGTGGGGTAAGGAAATGGGCTCAGATTAGTTTTCATTCAATCCACAGACATATTCAACCACCAATTATCACTCATTGACAAAGGAAGTAGTGGTTACCAACAAAGATGCACAAGCCATCCTAGCCACTCCATTGCAACTGGATGAAAAAAGCACACATCACTGAATCCATCTAATGAAGTTCTGTTGCACAAAAGAGTTGGCAAGATTGTCTTTGATGATAGATTTCATCATCACCCAATCCATAAAGAGAGAGAAGATAAAAGCAAAAAAAAAAACAGAAATTCTTAGAATTCATAGTGATGGAAATTAGGGTGAGTAATTATTACTGTTGAAAAATTAGGGCGAAGAAAAACAGGAATCGACATAAATCCAGAAGAACACGGAGATTTAACGAGGTTCGGCAAAGATGCCTACGTACTCAGGAGCAGAGCGGCGGCTTTACTTCAAATTTCAGAAAAGAGTACAGAATAGTTCTAGGTTACAAACAAGACATATATATAACCCCGGCGTACAACAAGTAATTACAAAATCACCCCTCTACCATACCGCGAGGCGTTGCTCCCGCACTCCCAACCCACGTAACAAAACTCCCCCGATTGGTCAGATTCTTCAGCTCTGCTCCGCTGCTCGCTCTATTCCGCTCCAACATCTGTCCCTCATATGGTATATGAGCCATACCTAAGAATTACTCACCGTAGAATTGCATGGAGCGGTTGATAAGATATCAGCGGCAGAAAGAGGTAAAAAAAGAAGCATCTAAATCGCACAATAAAGTGGGATTATACAAAAAACAATTGAGTAAATATCATGAGGATGCAATCCACGAATTTTTTCTTAGATGGATATAATAAAGCTATATTTCACAAAAATAAGCAAACACCTAGAATTGGTTTATTCAAAAATGCGATGGTACAAATCATATCCTTTTCTAAATTCTATTGTTAATTTGCCAAGCATAGGGTGTTTTCACAAACCCCCCTCCTTTTTAATCTAAATCTTTAAAACGACTTTTTGCTTAATTTAAATCTAAGCAACCTCTTTTTTATAAGCATGGTGTTTTTCGCTGGATGAATATGATGTTGTGAAATGCTTAGGATGAAAATGGCTATCATCTTTTTAGCCTGTATGATAGCTAAGAACATCTAGAGTAAAAACTTGTTAGTAAAAATTTGAACAGCCCAAAAAATCAGTCAGATCACAAAACGAACTTCCTGCGTCATTTGAAAAGGATTTACAATTAATGTGTATGAATACTTATTGCATGCTTACCACTCAGTTCTTATGTATCCATGTATTTCACTTTTTAAAAGTTTAAATGGCAGGTATTCTCTGTTTGATATGAAAGTGTTTAGGGGTTTAAATGTAAAAAAGCAAAATTCAGATGTTAAATATGCAAATACATATGAATTGGGTGGTATGTAAGTAAATGCCCCTAATGTATAAAAGTTAATTCAAACCCACTGAATAGAGATAGAACCACTAAAAAACAAAAATGATTTGCTGCAACATCAACCAGAGAAGTCCAAAGAAGTAAGAAACCCAATCAGAAGTTGCCTGGCAACAAATCAGAATAAGTGCATCCCGAAGCAAAGGCAAAAGCAGCATCAACCAAAGGGATTGCCGACTACACTATAAAATCAACCAATAAAAAAATGGAAAATCAAGAGGATCTGTTTTCATAAATGTATAAAAGTAAAGTGTAGGTGTTAGATATGTAAATACTTAAGAATTGAGTGGTATGTGTGTAAATGCCTTTATAAATATTATCATGATAACTTCTAAAGAGATACAGCTCGAAAAACATGAGAAAGGGGTCATAAAGCTTATTTTCTGTAAGGCAAATATGATCAATAAAACAATAGCATATCATGGTCTTGCAATCAAGAAATTTACTAGCTTCTTGAAGGTCCTTAACATTCCATGAAGCTAGGATTATGAATGCCATCAAGTAATTCTTTGTTTCTGAATGTGGACATGGATTAAGATTAAGGGATAAAATTGCTGTTAGTCTTAGCATATCCTTTTTTTGGAGCATTTACATACAGAGATAGAGAGAGATAAAGAGAGAGAGACAAACACAGATAAAGAGGGAGGAGCACTGTTGATTCTTTGAAGAAATAAATAAATAAATAAATAAATTGTAAATTTCCTAGTAAGCCAATGAAAAAGCTGCAAAAAAATAAAAACCGTAAATAAATGAGTTATCTTGGAATGGTGAAACACAAATGATGCATTCATGCATACCATCTAGGATCAAGTCACCAATATCATGCAGCATTATTATATGGATCATTTGAATCCAAGGTAAATAAAACACACGCACGCACACAACAAACTAAGACGGCATGAACTTATCAGTTTCCCTAAAGATGAGCAGGCCATCCAAGCTGCTCGGGAAACCCATAACTCTCTTTTTGCATGGTGATGACACATGCTAACTAATATAAGCGAATAGATTTTTAAAATATCTGACAAAAATATGCACTGCATGGAATACTTTTAAAAGTTGTATGATTGGATTAAAGATAGATGAGGCAACTAGAAACATACCATCCAATTTATATGTATTTACAAAACAAACACCTAGACTTTAATTATTACATTTATAACATCCAAATCTTTCATGCCTGATCAAAAATACCACCATTTTAACATTATAAGGTGGAATACAAGTTTTTTATGCATCAGCAACTTGGCACTAAGCTTTAAGAGACAATCACATACAGACCATCCGAAACATTGCTATTTACAAATCAACCACCCTTTTTCCTCCAATTTTCAAAGTCTCACTCAAAGATGAAAACTCATGGTAATACCACAGCCCATATTTTCTTACTTTTATCAAATTAACATAAATACACCGGTTCGGTAGTTCAAAAAAAATCACCCGGTGCTTAATTTAATCATCGTGCAATCACGCCGAAGAGAGCCTAAGAAAAAGAGAAATAGAGAGAGAGAGAGAGAGGGAGAGAGATTCGTGGAACTAGTAAGGTAAAATTAGAGAAATTCAGTACACATCATAACATATGCAAGAAAATGGGTACAGCACTTCAGAAAAGTTAATATAGTTTTCAATCCTGCTTCAAATACTTTCATCTCAGCTCATGTACGCTCAAATTGGATCATCTTTGGAATTGTACAGAAAATCATGTTATATCTAACAACTAAACTTCAATTCTGTCAAAAGGCCTATAAATCCAGCATCAAGATCACTTCAGCTTGCTCATGAGAAGAACTGGTTGCCCTCAAATGCATCAAGAACACTCAACTCTTATTTATTTACATATCTATCACCTAAACTTTAACTTCGTCAAACAGCTTATATCCAACAAGCTCAAATACCTGGCCATCCATGCAGCGGTTACCCTCAAATACCCGGGCCATCCAAGCTGCTATATCCCCACCATCACGGTAGATATATAAAATAAAAATATAAATAAATAAATATCATGATAATACAACCTGTGAATTTCCAAACTTCAAATCGCAACCATAATGCATCTATGAGACGGTACATCTTAAGGAAATTTTTTTCTATACGGCGTCTGGACGCAGCTCTGCAACACTATGATCTTTTTTTTTTTTTTTTGCAACATGCCCAAGCCATTTTCCATCTACTCCTCTCCTTAAAATAAGTGAAAAGTCAATTATCAACATGAGTATTCTCATCTCAGCAACACTTAATTTTATGCTGCTCTTTTACACAAACATTCTGCACTATATAGCATTGCAGGTCACCATCATCTACAAAATTTTCCTTGGAATTTTTCTATCACACAATAGCCCCGTTGCATTCCTCCACTTCTCCCATCCAACTTATATTCTACTAATAACATCCTCATCCATATCACCATTAAGCACAAAGAAAACAACATCCAGAACTCCGGTCTCATCTCAATAAATTTATACTCGAACTAAACAGTTCGATGAGACGGACCCAATGATACCAAAATTGATCCAAACCGAGTCAAAACATTTGAAAGCTTTCTGTGGATAATTGGAAGATCAAACAGTTTCCAAATCTACCAAGCTTAAAATCAAATCACACATAGGGGAGTTGGAGAGACACACACACAGAGAAAGAGAGATAGATTCATTGAGTTTGTAGAAGTAAAGTTTGAAAAATTCAATACTATTTTTGGATATGCGACAAAAGATTTATTTATTGGGGGCATTTAAATGCATTACACAGAATTGAAGCTTAGGTGTTAAATCATGTGAGCACATTGGATGGAATTGAGTGGTCATGTATGTAAATCTTCCTTCATTGTTTTCACTCATTTACCCGGGCTTACATCAGAAATTCCAAAAAACGGTTGGAAATGCATTCCGTCTAGCATCACTTGCCTGAAATTGCAGAATATAAACGGAAACATTTTACGATATATGATCGTATGTCACAACATGGATGCTCATTTGTAGGAATAAACCCAAAAATCCATATTGGACAAAATTACAACAATGAGAAGGATAACGTATGGCACTTGAGGACTGCCTATTGAAGTTCGAGTATTGAAACTGAATTGAATCCAAATCCTGTAGTGCAAAATAATGTGGAAAAGAAAATCACACAAAAAACAAAGAATCAAACATGGTGCAACTTATGTGATCAAATGCAAATCCGCCTGCATCCACGGGGAATAGTTATTCCACTATCAACAAGTAGGGAGAAAGGAAACACAGTTGAAATAAAATTACAACTCCAAATAATTATATCAGCCCTAATAAAAAAAAAGAAAATTACAAAATTAACCCACACAAAAACAAAAACCTCTAGTGGGGATATCGCTGCTTCAAATGCCTCATAATATGTGAAATTATCCGTACATTCCCACAATATATTTATTTGCAGAAACATGCCTAAAAATCCATTTTAGATGAAACTACAACTAACAATAGATAAGAGCTAATAATTAGGGCTTTGAAAAGTTCAGGCCCTATAAATTTGATCAAAACCCAAATTTGAACTGAGTTTAAACCAATATAGCTAGCATAGTGGGAAATTCCCCAGCTTATCCTAAAAAATTTATATATTAGCATATTTAATACCCAAAGTTTGACAAATATCATTGCTAGAAGTTCGATCTCATCATTGAAAAATCTTACAGCAACAACAACAACAACAAAGTCTTAATCCCACTATGTGGGGTCGGCTACATGAATCCTTTTATTCCATTGCGCCCTATTTAGTGTCATATTTTCATTTAGTTCTAATAAATTAAGATCATTTTTTTATACAATAAGACCAAGTCTTCCAAGGTCTACCTCTACCTTTCTTAACATAAGTTGAATCTAAAACATCTACTCTCCTAATCGGATCATCAGATGGTCGGCGCTTAATGTGACCAAACCATCTAAGACGACTTTCTCTAATTTTTTCTGTCACAGGAGCTACACCAACCATATCACAAATATAATCATTTCGCATTTTGTCTCCAACTGAAAAGCCACTCATCCACCTAATCATTCTCATCTCGACAACACTTAACTTAGTATTATGCTTCTCTTTTAAAGGCGAACATTCAGCACCATAAAGCATTGCAGGTCTCACCGCCGCATCATAAATTTTTCCATTCAGTCTCAGCGATGCATTTCTATCACACAAAAGGCCCGAAGCATTTCTTATTTAACAACTAAAATTTAAAATTTACTCTTACAAAAAATTAGTCATAATACAATCAAAACGCATTTTAGAAAAGTTCATTTGGAGAGTTCTAGAAAAGAAAAGTGTTGATATGATTTATATACAATTCATTGAAGACATGTATAATAGAGTTGTTACTTGTGCTCGAACAGAAGTACCATTGACCAAATATTTTCTTATTTCAATTGGATTAAACCAGGGAACGGCTTTAAGCCCATATCCTTTTGCTTTAGTAATGGATGATCTCGCTGGACATTTATAGGAGAATGTATCTTATTGTATGCTTTTCACAGATAATATCCTTCTTGTAGAAAAAATTAGACAAAGAATTTAGGAAAAACTTAGAATTATGGAGGTCAACTTCAGAGTTAAAGGCCTTCATTTGAGTAGATCTAAGACTGAATACATGGAATGTAAAATTATAAAAGGCTGCTCGAATCGATCGTTCGATAAGCTACAAATAGCACGACTTCATAAGGCATCGGTCATTTGTGTCTGACCATGACCGTTGCTTTGTAAAAGCAGTGATCCCAGAGGCACCATGATGAGAGAGAAGATCTCTAGCACTGTTCAATTTAATCTTCATCACAAAATTAGCGAGACAGAAATTAACGAGCCTTTGTGAAAAGTTCACCAATATAACATACATATTTCGCAAAACCTTGAGTCCCTTCATTTCGTTAAAGTCAGAAAGAAAATAACAAAAAAAACAATAGGGTGAAAGCCTCCATATATATATATATATATGAAAATTTATATACAAGCTGCTCGATACTCATCTATTTGCATATCTAACAGCTAAACTTCAATTTTGTTAAAAAGCATAAATCCAACAACCAGATTCCTTCAACTTTGCTCATGGAAGCAGTGGTTGAACTCAAACACACGAGCCATCCAAGCTGCTATATCTAAACTGCTTTACCAGAGTCGATCTCTGAAGTACCACAAAGTGATTGCCTGTGGTTATGGATTTCACAAAGTCATGGTGTGGGGAAGAGTAGATCCCTAAAGGACCATGTGCGTTTGCATGCTTCTGTGTAAGGGTAAGATTGTGAATTTAAACATCATCATGGACAGGAACAAGAACACCCTCAATGCCTTCCAAGTATGTCCATCTCCATTGCAAGTGAATAGAACAGATCTCTGAAGCTATACACACACACACACACACACACACACACACACACACACACACACACACACTCGGACCCATCAAATACATTTTGTAAAAACAAATGAGCTTTCTACTGAGGATGACGCATTGCTCACCTATTCAAACAAAGCAAGGATTTCAGGTCCCAACCGTCCATTGACATCAATACAAGGAACAATCAACTGCTGTACGAAAAAAAGAAACCAGAACATACTTAAACATTGCATAAATTTCAAGACACAAAAAGCTTTAAGGGCTCCTTGCGTTGCTTGAATAAGTGCAAAATTGAGGAAGGAATTGAAGGATCGAAAGCTCAGATTTATCTTTAATTTGTAGAAAGCATATCCAATAAAAAAGAAAAAAAAATAACTACAACTCATTAAATTCAAGATACTACACACTTTAAGTGCTAATTCGATTGCTCGAAGAAATAGAAATGTGGAGAGATGAAGAACCAAAAGCTCTGATTTGTCGTTGTTCCATCCAAAAGTTTATCCAACAAATTCCCAACACTTGCCGCATGGAGCAGCAGTTAACAACAAAGATATGAGCCATCTAAGCTGGTTCCTCGCCACTGCATGGGAAGAGGGCAGATCTCTCACAGCACATAAAAAAGAGTGTCTTCCAAGAGG
>NEWO01001076.1:19608-36636 GCA_003013225.1 Phalaenopsis aphrodite | reverse complement strand
TAGGGAGAATGAAGAGATATAAGCTTTATATGCTACTCCAACTCTTTCACAATGCTTCCCTTCTACATGCCAACCATTTTACGCCAATGGACAGATCAAACCACCAATTCTCACTCGGTGACAACAAAGTAACGGTTACCCATAACAGATGCACAGGCCATCCAAGCTACTCCATTGCCACCGGATGGGAATAACACACATCACTGCATTAGCATTTAATTAATTTCTGCTCTGACGTAGGGTTGGCAAGCTTGTCTTTTATGACTGATTTCATCATCATCGCCCAATCCATAAAAAGATAAAAAAATTAAAGTGAGGGATGCGGAGATTCTTGAAATTCAAAGTGATGGAGATAAAGGTGAGTACTTAATTACTCACCCGAGAATTGCATGAAATTGTTCATAAGATAAGGGTGGTAAAAAGAAGTAGAAGAGAAGCAACCAAACTGTACAGCAAATATTGGATTATACAATAAATTGAGCAAGAAATGTCATGATGATGCAATCAGTGAACTTCCGCTGAGATGGATATATTAAAGATATATTTCACCAGAATAAGCCAGCAACTAAAATAAATTTATCCATAAAAGAAACGTACATCACATCATTTTTTTGGGGCATTTAAATACATAAAGCTTAATACCATCCGATGTGCACTATACACACAAACAACTCAATTTTTTTTTTTTTCCTAAGAATTTGAAAGCACAAACATAATGCATCTATGGGATGGTGCATCAAAAGTTGCTCAACACAGCAGATAGAAAAGCTGAAGAACCCTAAAATGGAGAAAATAAACGAAAGATTTGACTTTTTTTTTTCAACACCGAGTTCCATCTATTTATTCTTCACATCAACCCGACACAGCAGTTGCATGCAAGATGCACATGCCTTCCAAAATGTTTCCCGCCAATGCAACATGATATCATAGAAGCATTAAAATCTGGAAAGTGCCAGCAAAAGCAAACCCACTCCCCAATAGTGTGGTGGAAGATCACATTTCCTGATGAATAGCCAGCAGAAGTAAAGGTTGTTTGCTTACAACTAAGATCTAACTCAAGTAGGATGTAATAAAGAAATTTGTTACTTTATAAGCCTCAAAACTAACATATTTCAGCTTATAGAATTGTTAATATCATGACACTAAAATATTATAAATTTTAATATCAACTTTTCATTGTTATCGCACCTAAAGGGCACAGCCTATGATACCAACTACATCCTAAAAGGCTCACGGCTCATGCAGCTCCGAGCTTTGGCCTCTGTAGTTTATGGACGTTATTCAAAATCCTAGCTAAGGCCTATGTGACAAACTACGACCTACGTGGTTCACAGCTCTTACAGCTTGTAATGACACCCTCTATACCCACATAACGCTTGTGATGCAGCCATCTACCACCTAAAAGGGTAACAACAACCATGAATTTGATCTACAGCATCCATGATAAGCAACTGCTATTGCCACCATTTACAACATTCATAGCATGCAACAACCTGCAAAGCAATCGACTACTGTCTTTGCGGCCCATTATATCTATTATTACTAAACTCTTGTTGTCTATCAACATTGTAATTTCATCTTCTCTAATTCAACAAAAGAGTGAGCATATGTACTCACAATTACAAAGTGAATTATTTCAACTATATTAGGCCCTATGATTTTTCCCAGTTTCTTAGGTATTTCGCATAAGAAATTAACGTGTCGCGTCCTACTTATTTTTCTTTTATTTGTGTGTGTGTTGGATCTTTGTCTAACGCTTATAAGCTAAATTATTACTCTACCGCTGCATATCTTCGGACATGCAGCAAAACATAAAAGCTAAAGTGGCAAAAATCATGACGTTGCAATCCACAAATTTTTGTTGAGATGGATATAATAAAGCTAAATTTCACCAAAATAAGACAACACCTAGAATAGCTTTATTCAGAATTGAGATAGTGCACATCATATCATTTTTTGGGGCATTTATATACAGAAAACTAAAAACCATCCAATGTCCACTTATTACTCAAACAACACATAATATCCACTTTTTTGTCGTGAGAACTTGAAATCACAACATAACGCATCTATGGGATGGTGCAACTTAAGGGTGCTCAACACAGCAGATGAAAGCCATAAATAACATTAAAAAGGAAGAAAATAAATATAGAATTATTGTTTTCTTCCACCACTTAGTTTCATCTATTTATTATTCACGTCGAGCCAGACACAACGTTGCATGCAAAATGCACGCGCCTTCCAAGCTATTGCATGCCAATGCAATAGAATATCAATGAAGAATTACAACCTAGAAAGCGCCAACCAAAGATATACCATCTTCCTGAATTGAGGGGAGAAGATCACCATTCGTGATGAATTTGCAAGCAGAAGTAAAGTTTGTTTGGTTACAATTAGAATTTAACTCAAGTAAGATGTAATAAATAATGTCTTTTACTTTATATTCCTCAAAACTCATATATTTCAACTAATAGACTTTTTATTATCATGACACAAAAATTTTATAAATGTAAATATCAACTTTTGGGTGTTTGATGTGTAAATAAATAGAAATTGTTTGTTATGTATGCAAATTTTCATATTGATGTAGCAATTACATAAGCACACTTCAACTCTTTGTATTTACATATCTACCCCAAAATTTCAATTTTTAAGAATATGTCATCTCATGCAATAAAAGGTGGACTTTATTTTTAAAAAATTTAAACAATGGAACTTTAGATTGGTATGAAAAATTTGGGAGGTGCAAAT
This sequence comes from Phalaenopsis aphrodite, assembly GCA_003013225.1. NCBI lineage: Eukaryota > Viridiplantae > Streptophyta > Magnoliopsida > Asparagales > Orchidaceae > Phalaenopsis > Phalaenopsis aphrodite. The sequence continues at coordinate 33,885 of NEWO01001076.1, read as the reverse complement.
CTAAAAGAGCAAAGTTTAAAAATTAGATATGCCACCTTTTTTATTTGGGCTAATATCCGCCGGAATAATTTTGACGAAAGAAACAACATGGGAATGAATAAACTTTTGGCATTAAAAATAACGCCATGGAGAGATGAAAATTGAAGTTCAGGTGTTAAAAATGTAAATACATAGGAATTGAGTGATATGTAAGTAAATCTTCTGACCTTTTTTGTAGAATAAGAACCGAAACCCTCATATTTCTGCCCTAAATTCTAGTCCCCGAAATTCCAGAAAACCTCAATGAAAAAGAAAACACAGCGGGAGCTAACAGGAATAGCGACAGGATCAGCTTTGTATGTACGAAAAGAATTGGTAAGAAATGAAATTTTAAACTAAATCCGGCCAATGCCGATTTAAAAAACTTTAATGTAAAACAAGATAAAAATGAGATTTAAGATTATGTATGACTGAACCATGATTTTTTAAAAAATCTTGAAGGATTTAAGTTAAATCCAGCTTAAATAATGCTCAATTAATGCTTCAAATCCGGCTTCCCCTTGGACTTAAGAAAACAGCGATTCAACTCAAAACGCTAAGCGTAATTCGGGCCGAACGGAATGATGAGAAAGATGGCAGTTTCGGTGGCCTCTGTCCACTATTATCCCGCCGCAGCCTTTCCAGCTAGAAGGTCCAGCCAAGAAAGTGATGGTTTTGGCGAAACCTGGAGAAGGGGAGGAACATATGCGAGGGTTCCGGGCAGATAGGCAACCGGGAGAGCGGGAGTGATGTAGGCGAGAATTTCGGGCAGAGAGGTAAATTGGTAGATAGGCTTGGGTTTCAATTTAATTTTATTTAAGGTTATTTTTTAATTTAATTTATTAATAATTAACAGATTAATTAATATTATCAGATTAATTATAATCTGATAAATTTCTATGAAAAAAAAGCATTTAGTAAAAAAAAAAACAGTTTGGCAAGAAAAGAGAACCCATCTTGCTCTAATGATGCTCAAAGCCTTAAGCAAAACAAACTCGTAAGCAAGCAACAAGCATCCCGTTGAGAAAATATAAGTAAAGAAATTGTGGGTCGGAGGGCTCAGATTAACCACATCTCCATCAGCAAGCAGATCCACCCGCTCTCTACACCGGCGACGCACAGAGACTGGTGTTTTTCCCTTAGATGAGCGGGCCACCCAAGTTGTTCCAGCTAAGCATTACGATTTCTGAAGCAACCTCACAGTCGTTCCTAAAACAGAAGATTACCTTTTAAGCTGCTTTCTCTACACCGGCGACGCGCCGAGACATCGGTTTCCTTTAGATGGGCGGGCCATCCAAGCAGCTCCGGCGATACATCACCATTTCTGAAGAAACTTAGAAGGCATGCCAAAGCCTGATTAAGATCGCCTTCCGTGATGGATTTCATCCTAATTTCCCGACGAGCACAGAGAGAAAGAAGTCTGGCAACAGAGCCGTGCCACCAACCGGAAAATATTTGCGTACTTAAGACGTAGCGCTGCGTAGCTGCATAAAAGGCTTTACATAGCTTATACATGAGCAGGGAGCCGAAAGGACATTCATGTTACTTCGACCGTCGGATAATATCCGCCGGCTAAGAAAAGAAGAAAAAAGTCATTCCGGACTTCATCTTCGGATAAATTGTATTTGAAGAATCCGTTCCAGCACGTGCGAGGGAAGGCATTTCAAAGCACGAGGTTTCGGACATAGCGAGTTGGCGTTGGCACTGGCAGTTATATATTTAATAATTAAATTTTTATTTTTTTATCCATAACACTCAAATTTTTATTATCGCTTTACATCATGAATAATATAAATATAAATTGAAAATTTTTAAAAATATAAAAACAAAAATAATTGTGCAGCAAGTAAGCATATTTTTCAATAAATATATCTTATTATAATAATAATAATAATTAAAAAAATTAATAACTTAATTTTATTTTTATTTTATTTTAACAAAAATTTATTAAATATTGAATAATTAGTTTTAATGATATAATTAGCACGTGTTAAGGACCAAGCAGATATTATCACTCGAAAAGAAAAAATATTAAAAATATATTAAAAGATTTGAGATGAAAAAGCTGACAAACATAAATGCTTACCCAAGCCACAGAATTAAAAGAAAGTGATATTCCTCCCTCAGCAAAAACATGCCACACATCTCCCAAGAGAATCAAATATGATAGAGCACAAATCATATGATACTCCAAATTAACTGTTGAGAAATTAGGGCGAAGAAAAATTGGAATCGACACAAATCCAGAAGAACACACAGAGATTTAACGAGGTTCGACAAAGATGCCTACGCCCTTGGGAGCAAAGCGGCAAGTTCCTTTCAATATTCAAAAAAGAGATTACAGAAATCGGGGATACCTCCTGAGGTTACTAACATGTTTATTTATAACTCTATGAGTAAACTCTAAGTACAATATGTAATTACAACATTACTCATGTACCGTACCCCCAACCCACATAAATTAACTTCCCAATTTGGACAGATTCTTCCGCTCCGCTTCGTTCCAGTGTCTGTCCATATATGGTTATGAGTCATACCATAACAAATCTCCACATTGGCGAATATCAAGCCCCTTAAGAGAATAAAGATACTTGGGAGTTACACCTGCATCACTGTGGGTTGGGTCACAATGTTTCTCTAACAATTGCATACATTCAACAAGTCCAAGAAATGCAAGAACTTGTGGATAGTAACTGGTTTGGTCAACATATCAGTTGTATTTTCATCAGTATTAACCTTTTACAATCAATTCTCTGATCATGTGATATCTGACATTAATATGGTTGGTTCTCACATGGTACACCTAGTTCTTAGTCAGATAAATAGTACTCTGACTGTCACAATGCAACTGAACTCCACCTTGCTCAATGCTCAGTTCCTTTACTAGCTCAGTAAGTCATAAGGCTTCTTTAGCAGCTTCAACAGTTGTCATGTACTCAGCTTCAGTTGTAGATAATGTCACAATAAACTGAATTGTTGATTTCCAACATATAAACCCTCCACCAAGAGTAATCACATATCTAGTTGTAAACCTTATGTCATCCAAATCACATGCATAATCTGAATCAACGTACCCCGCAACTGAAGGATCATTCTGCTAACTGCAATAAATAATTCAATGTCCTACAGTACCCTTCAGATACCTAAAAATCCAATTGACTGATTCTCAAAGCCGCCTTCCAGGTTTATTCATGTATTTGCAAACTTGACTAACAGCGTGAGCCAAATCAGGACAAGTACAAACCATTGCATAAATCAAGCAACCAACTGCACTGGCATATGGACCATTTATCATATCTTCCATTTTTGTATATGTCTTAGGACACTCTTCTGAAGAAAGTTTAAAATAATTTGCCAAAGAAGTGCTTACATGCTTTATTTTGCTCATCTCAAACCTGTCCAGCGCTTTCTCAACATAGTCTCGTTGAGAGAAACATAATCGTCTTGAGCCTCTGTCTCGATGAATCTCCATTCCAAGAATCTTCTTTGTAGGACCAAGTCTTTCACGTCAAATTTCTAGCTCAATAAAGCTTTTAAACCACAAATATCATTCATATTTTTTGCAGGAATCAGTATATTATCAACATACAGTAACAGAAAAATAATAGAACGATCATCAAGGCTCTTCACATAAACACAACAATCATACTCACATCTCTTGTAGTCAATCTGAATCATGTAAGAGTCGAATCGTTTGTACCATTGTCTTGGAGACTATTTCAACTCATACAGCGATTTCTTTAACATGCAAACCAGATGTTCTCGTCCAGGTTAAGTAAAATATTCTGGTTACTTCATGTAAATCTGCTCCTCCAAATCACCATGCAATAAATCAGTTTTAACGTCAATCTGCTCCAAATGCAAATCTCAAATAAATATTAATGCAAGTACTGCACTGATTGAAGTATGTCTGACCACCGGAGAAAAGATTTTATCATAATTTATTCCTTTCTGCTGTAAAAATTCATTTTCTACCAGCTGAGTCTTGAACTTTTCCCCTTCTTTCTGATACTATTGGTTTCCTTTTGTACACCCACTTGCAACCAATAGCTTTATTTCCCTCAGAAAGCTGAACTTGCTCCCAAGTGCGATTTTTCCGCAAAAACTCTATCTCCTCAACCATTGCACTCATTCATTTCTCTTTCTCCTTACTAGTGATAGCTCATTAAAAGATAGTTGGATCATTGTTGCTGATGAGAAGTGCACAAGAGATCAAGTCTTCATAACTCAATCTGCTATGAGGCCTTATATTGGTGTGTATATGTTTGTCTTTGGCTAGATTATAATTCTGCAGATCATCTGGAATGGAATCACCAGGTGTTGGATTTGAACATTCAACTCTCTTAGTTGTTTCTGAATGTTGTTCTAAATCTATCTGCACTGTATCTAAATTGGAATTCATTGCACATTGTCTTGATTCTGTTGTAACATAGACAATTCATCTAAAGTTGCATCTCTACTGATCATAATCTTCTTTGCAATCAGATCTCAAAACTTGTATCTTTTCACACCTTTCTTATAGCCCAGAAAGATGCACTTCTTGGATTTTGCATCAAGTTTTGATCTTTCATCTTCAGGTACATGCATATAAGCACGACAACCAAAAATCCATAAATAATCGAAAGTTACTGGATTAGTTGTTCATACCTCTTATGTGACTTTGCCACCCAACGATACCCGAGGTGATCTATTGATGAGATAACATGTCATATTCACAGTCTCTGCCCAGATACTCTTATGAAGTCCTGCATTCAGTCTCAAACAACTTTCCCTCTTAGTTAAGGACATGTTCATCTTTTTTGTCAAATCATTCTGTTGTGGTATCGTGCGCACTGAAAAATGCCTCTAAATCTCATGTTCCTCACAGGACATCTAAAACTGTGAATCTGTGTACTTTGTGTCAATATCGGACCTTAAATACTTGATCTTTTTGTCAGTTTGGTTCTCCACCTCAGTTTTCCATAACTTGAATTTAAATAAAACTTCATATTTCTGTTTCAAGAAAAATACCCAAACATTCTTGGAGAAATCATCAATAATGTTTCGCCTAGTCGCGAACTCCTCTCGTGATATGCCATTGAAGCCTTGTTGTTCGATTTTCTTGTGATTCCGAACCGAAGCTGGGTTTCGTCATCGAACTTCCACTGGCCAAAATTCGAACCGTTGTCAAACTACTCTGCTAAATCTTCTTTATTTCTGCGCCGCCCAATTTTTTCTTCACTGCCCTCAAACCTCGCTCTGATACCACTTGTTGAAAATTTAAGGCGAAGAAAAATTGGAATCAACACAAATCTAGAAGAACACACAAATATTTAATGAGGTTCAGCAAAGATATCTACGTCCTCGGAAGCAGAGCGGCGAGTTCCTTTCAATATTCAAAAAAGAGATTACATAAATCAGGGATACCTCGTTAGACTACTAACATGTCTATTTATAACCCTAGAAGTAAACCCTAAGTATAATATATAATTACAATATTACCCCTATACCGTACCGCGGGGCGTTGCCCCCGCACCCCTAACCAACATAACGTAACTTCCAGATTTAGACAGATCCTTCCACTCCGCTTCATTCTGACATCAGTCCCTATATTATATGAGTCATACCAAATATTAACCAAGCCAGAAACTAAAATTGGCAAAAGAAAGAATCATAGACTGGCTGAAAATTTAATCTATAGATTACGTACTCACCCAAATATTATATTTGTGATAAGGCTCACGAGTCAATTCATGCATAAACTAAAACATTATAACATATATCATACAAAATTAAATCCATGAAAGTCGCTACAAGAGAAATGAAACCCATAAATTACAAGAGTATGGAAATACGGCTGTAAAGGGTCTTTACACGTATTCTTAAAAGAAAGTCGGTATGCTGAATTCATCTCTTCCACTCACAGATGGAAGTCTAAACCACCTAGAGAGAGGTAATCACTGGAAATGGTCATCATTACCAGCAAGAACACAAATCCATCCATCTTTAAAAGATATGTCTGCATCCCCGCCACGGTTTTATTCCAAGAAGCCATAGATGGGAGTCGTACATTACTAAATATATTTCTTATTATTTTTCCTTATTGTATAAAAGGAAAGCCAAGCTAAGATAGAATGGATCCCAAGACATCCAAGACTTCCTTTGCTTTTGAGGATCTCTCTCTCTCTAGCTATATATATATATATAATCCTATAGCTCAAAAAACATCAAACGAGCCATATTTTCGGGCTTACCCAAAGCTCGAGCTCAATATACAATCTCTGAGACCTCCTCAGGGGTCTGACATCCATCTCTCCCTCTTCTACCATCCAACAAGAAAAATATTTGGGATCACCAATAGAAATCAACTTCAGATTATCACATTACTAGAAAGAAATCTACCAACATCGAGAAGCATAAAATAATAAGTGGTTTGCAGCTCAAATACATAATCTAAATTTACCAATAGCTCAAGAAATTTGTAAACTTCAGTAGCTAAATAATATACTAGAGAATATGAGGGCTTTGCCCATAATCCACCAAACAACATAAAACTAAATCAAATATTTAAAAACAGAGTGTGAATTGATTTACACTCCTAACATATGGCAAATTCGTTGATATAGTCATAGAAGAAATTTGCAATTATGCATTCAATAATATAATGAACAAACTACGAATGGCAGGTCTCAAACAACTAATTCAAGACACAAAAGGCATGTCCACTGATTTAGCAGTCCCATGGATTCATCACAGAAAGAAAGCCGTAGGAAATGAGTGAAGAGGAGTCCAACAATTCCAACAATATAGAGAATGGAAGGTTGGCAGAAAACAATTGATCCGCATGGTTGGGGACCAGCAAATTCATATAAAACACTCATGACATTTTATTTTAATTGAAATTATTGCAATTGCTACACTTCTTACAATTGTATAGATTAAGCTCTTATCTATAAATACCCATCATTGTATGCAAACAATTTAAAAATGATGTTTTTCGAGATTCGTGTTTATTGGTCTTGACTTTAACAAAAAAAAATGGCATAAAAATTTCAAATTGTTAATATTAAATTCAATTAATGAATTGAATTTTTAGAATTTCAATATTAAAAAACTTACCATTTATTTATGCAAAATAAACTTATTAGCTACTTCATCTACAATTACAATTGTAAATTACCTTAGAAAATAACCCAAATTATACACTACTGTGTCAAAATATAAGAATGCTAGAAGTCATATGTTTATAAATAGGGATAAATACATACAGACCACCCTAAACATTGATATTTACAAATTAACCACCCAGATGATTTTTTTGAACTACTGAGCCAATGTATTTCCGCATGCCATACTCAAACTATCGAGACTTTCATAAAAATTAAAAATATGGGATGGGTTTTACCATGAATTTGATATTTAAGTAAGAATTTGAAAAAAGGATGAAAGAGGGTGGTTGATTTGTAAATAACAAGTTTCAGGTGGTCTGTACGTAATTGCCCCTCAAAACTCATAATACTTGAGGATTTATGAATTTATGCAATACACACTTCATAAAGCCAATCAAATAATGTAGTTAGAGTAAATTTTCATATATCCATGTTAACTTGTTCTTCGTCTACGTCTGACCTCAAGAATCCAAAGCAAAAAAAAAAAAACAAAAAACAACAACACTATAATCTAACAATCATCATCTTCAACAATAAATAAATAAATAAAAAGAACTCAAAATCTTACCAAGCAAAATTTCTCCATGAAAATGTTTTTCATCTACATCTTAAACATCAACATTTCCTCTTCTAAAAACAAAACAAATCCATGCATTCAGCTTCAATAATTTTACAATTACTAGCATAATCTTGTATAATCAAACTATCTAGACCCAATTATAATTTAAAAAACAGCATCACATTATGTCTCAACAACATTAACCTGCAGTCATCTCAAATGACTAACCAAAAGAAAACATTTTAAGGAAATTTTTCTATCCTCACTCAAATCAACTCGGCCAACCAAAAGTAAACTTGACCCCTTGAACTATCATGAACTACATTAGGAGTAAGACTTATAACATTGGAAGTGGCTTAACTACAATTATCAGTGTTAGAAGAAGAAACTTTCTTTTTTTTCCCAGAAACAGAATTAAATTAATTTCCAATACAAAATTCTAAATTTCTAGCCAATTAATAAAAATTTGGTTGGATCAAATTATCATGGTGGATGGCCTGGATTACAGGAGAAGACAATAACAATGTCCGTTGCATAGAATCTTTCATAAATGGGTTTCTAATGACATTTAAAGCGTGTTAAAGAGAGAATGTTAAGTTGAGCCCATGTGCTGGATGAACATGAAAACAAGAAATTGACGTAATTAATAACCTAGTATGCACGAAATGCATGCACGCAAAACAAACAGGATATAAAGAAAAATTAAAAAGTCAACAAACATTTCATATGGCAAGATGATGTTCAGACGAACCACTCCAGAAAACAATGGTGCATAAAGAGTTCTGTTAATGTTAACAAAACATGAAGGAAAAGCTTAATGAAATATAATGTTGCATTTTTGTTATCAGGTCAGTCACTAACATAGCAGATTTTACAGCCCCTGAACACAAGTAAAATAAGGCATACATGTGAGCCGAAAAAGATGCAGTGCCATAATTTAAAATTTACAATAATAACCGTATGATGGGAATGGGAATTAGTACTTCAGAGAGTGAAGTTAAAGAATCAAGTTAAATAAATGCCACATTATAATTTGCACCTAATGGAAAGCATGTTGGCTTGTAATCCTTCAATCAAGAGTTTCAAAAGGGTTTAACAACTAATTTTCAAAAGCATGGACATTCCCAAATTCTTAACTCTCATCGAACTTGCATGAGCATTAAGTATGAATTTTCAAAAGGGTTTAACAGCTAATTTCTAGGATGCCCTTACAACAACAACAAAGCCTTAATCCCACTACGTGAGGTCGGCTACATGAATCCTTCTTCTCCATTGCATCCTATTTAGTGTCATATTTTCATTTAGTTCTAGTAAATTAAGATCAATTTTAATACAATAAGCCCAAGTCTTCCTAGGTCTACCTCTGCCTTTCTTAACACAAATCGAATCTAAAACATATACTCTACTAATCGGATCATCAGATGGTCGACGTTAAACAATAAGCCGAAGTCTTCCTAGGTCTACCCCTGCCTTTATTAACACAATTTCTAGGATGCCCTTATTCTAAAAAAAAAAGACATTTAAATACCAACCAACCAAAACATTTAATGAAACATTTTAATCACATAAACATTAAATATAACATTTTATCCAACCAAAATCTTATTTCTCACATGCATGAGAATTCATAGAATCTATGCACACATATTTTGAAAAAATATGGGAACGTTCATGAATGTATTTCAATTGCCATAAGGATACCATATTAGTTTAATTCTTGAGGAATCTTCATTCATAATAGATTGTATTTTTATCGTCATTTTTGGACAACTATAGAAACATTATAGTAAGAATCCAAAATAATATAAAAAGGAAACCAAAAGTTTAATTTTATATAGATGCATTTTAAAATTGAGCAAGATTTTTAGGACCAATTCAACAGCCAGAAATGCTGAGAATGAATAGATCAAACTGTGAAATCTAGGAAACATACTGCAGACAACGAATGGATCCTGAAGGAAAAAGAGAGAACAGAAAAACAAGCTAATAAATATGACAGGAGAAAGTTCAGGAATTATACTTTCTTGCTGCTCATCTGCACCACATGCACTGACCATGAATGCTGCTGAAAATACCACACATGGGCAGAACTCCCCCATGACAAATCATCCAGCTTCCTATCAAGTAAAATAAGAAAAAAACAATGCTCATTTTAGTCCTCATCTGAGTCTGATTCAGATTCAGATTCATCATCCTCCACTTCATAGCATTCACCCTCTTCATCCTCATCCTCATCCTCATCATAACCCTGACTCCCTCCCTCGAACTTCTCTTCCCCGCCGCCTTCATCCCCTAACCGGTCTAAATCATCTTCATTCAGCACTAGCTTTGACATGCACTTACCCCTGTACAATATTCCAGTCCTCATCACATAAAACAACTTATCCCTCAACAATGTGATCGGATGGGGATCAACAAGCTTCCCCCTCAGATAACCTTCCCTTAACATCACAGTTGTCGTCTTACACTTCATGGACAAATAGAAAATCCCAGGATACCTAGTAAAAATCCTAGTAAACCTCTCAGGCAGCCCGAGTTCCTCCCGCAGGCTCCTAATATAATTTCTCTTCGTCTTCTTATGAATCATGAGGTTAAGAATCTCATGCAGAACCCCTACAGTGCGCTTCTCCATCAACTCGCTCTCTGGGTCGATCCCAGAACAGTCGTCATAAGGGGAAAAATAGGGAAGGCGGTGAAACTCCTCCATCCAGGCCTTGACCTTCTTCTGCGCGCCATATCCACGGGGAAAGCTCATGGTAAAGGTGAGCGGCGTGGCGGAGGAAAACGCGCCGCGTTTAAAATCCCGGTACGAAGGATTCGAAATGGAGTCGGCGTGGCGAAGCTGAAGGGCAGAGATAGCGAGATCGGAAGGCCAATCTACGAGAGCGAGGCGGTGCTGGCCGCCGCTCGAAACAATTCGGAAGAGATCAGGGCGAGAAGGGACAAGTGAAGTAGCGAAGGTGGATGGGAGGCCGAGATCGTAGCGGAGGGAAGCGAGAGCGCGGAGCGGAAGGGAACGAGAACGAGACATCATGAGGAGGCGCGCAAGGCGGGAAGCGGCAGCAGGGGCGTCAGCAGAGCAAAGATCGAGTTCTCGGCGACGAAGAAGGACGGAAGCTGGGGCGAGGGAGAATGAGGGAAGGGAGGGGTATCGGGGGTGAGGGGATTCGAGGAAGAGGGTGGGGTAGCGACGGAGGAAGCGGAGAAGGGGTATGGTGAGACCTAGTGTTTTTTGGAGATGGGAGAGGGAACGAACAGGGAGGGGTGAGGAAGATGGCGAACGGCCAATAAGGTCGATGAGGAGAGCGGCGGCTTTGATGTCGGTGTCGCGGTCGATAATGTGGTCAAGGCCGCGGTTCTTCACCCATTTGAGGCGGACTTTGGTGATGAAGCGGATGGTTTGGTGGAGGCTCGCCGGTGAAGGAGGAGAATCATGGAGGGTAGTGGCGTAGGTGGGGGACAAGTTCACAGCAATGGGTCTGAAGTGTCTCATATTCGCCATTCAGGTGTTATGGGTGAGAAGGTTTTCAGAGTGAGGGAAAGGAAGAATAGAAGCTCATATAATGTTTAACATAACTTGTCACATAGTAATTATATCAATTTTAAATATGATATTGTAATCATTCAAAACTTTCAATTGAATTCTTCACTAGTGAATAAAAGAAAATGACTTTTAACATGGTATTTGGCTTATGTTATCATTTAACAAATTCAAATTTTCGGCGAGCTCATGATGTTAGCAAAGGTCGTAAGGATAACATAAATCCAATACCTGTTAGATTTAGTAAATCCAAATTTACAAATCGAACTGGATTTACAAAACAAGCGGCTCTATGAAAGACGAATGGAGACAAATTTGGATTAACAGAGTTTGAATTTCATTTTCTTTACTTTTGGCAAACTTTGGGTTAAATCCAAGACTAAATACTGTTAAAATTGTGCTACTAGACTACCCTTTAATGCAGTTAAAAAGTTATATTTAAAATTTATATAGTTAAAATATAATATTCAATATAATTTAGAGAGTGGAAAACATATGGTTTGGGCCGGGTCCTATGCATTTCAATATGAATTTGTGGGATGGGGTCATCAACCTATTTGGTGTTTTCAGGGAAGGATCTTAAAAACTCCTCAAATAAATTTATATTTAAATTGAGAAAAATTTACAGGCATACATATACTTCCTATGTATTTCTACATCTGATGCCTAAATTTTGATATTTACAATTAAAACAGTGATCTACTAAAGTATGCATGAAAAGGTGCACAATGTAATATTATTTTTCAATTCTTTTAAGCTGTGATCTTTTTTTAAGTGCTTAATTAATTAAGAAATCTTAAAGAAATTAAACTAAGTTTCCTCCAATTTTCTGCCATGAAAATTGAATTCTTTATTGGAAAGAAATGGAATACAAATGCAACCCAAGAGAAGATACGACGTCACACAAAACGACCACTAAAGGAACAAACTAGACATCACAAAACACCTACAGGTAACAAAATAAAATATCAAAACTGCTTGAAGAAAGAATCTACAGAAACACAACAAATCGCCATGGAGGAAGAGAAAAATCATCCAACAATCCCTAGAGAGAAAAGCCTACAGCACCCAATAAAATAGCATGCTTCAACATCCAACGGCAAAAGAGAAGCACAGAACAATATTTCGAGCAGCAGCTTCAAGATTAGGCCTTACGCTTCGTTTGGCAAAGCTTGGCCTTTTAGAAAGGTCCAATCCAAAATATTCAAAGATCTGAAATCAAAAATTCAAAATATTCAAAAATGGCTGAATTTTAATGTAATCATCATAGCTCAACCAAATATACCAATAGTCGAAATAAAATAAAGTGAATATCTGCTCTTATACACTAATATCAAGAATAAAAACGCAATGAGACAGTTTCGGCAAAGGAACATCAATACACATACATAACAAGAAAAGCCCAATACAAATCTATGAAAATTTGAAGACCAAAAGGACAAGAAACAATCATAAGAAAGTGTGGGGGGAAAAAAAGAACAGCAGCATGTAAGTGAAAATTCCTAAAAAAATTGATCCATTAGCATGGAGTGCTTGATTTCAAGGTCCGAAAACGTGGTTAAGAGGAAATGAATGAAGGATCTGCCCTTTTTAGGCTCCGTTTGAAGAGCAGTTGCTGCGATGAAAAGTTCATAAAATGCAAATGTGTCGTTTGGATATTGAACTTTTAAGGAATTTATTTTTGCCGCAACAACAATTTTTCCTATTTCGGAAGGCCAAGTTCGCGCAGCTTCTCAGCTTTTTCCTCCTCCGTAAGGCCATACTTTGCCTCTCCTCTGTCCGCGGAAAAACAAACTCGCAAGTTAAAAATTAAAATATTAAAGATATTTTAGTCTTGTAATGAATTTTTGGATGTTAAAAAGTAAACAATTTTTTTGTATTCAAACGATAGCATCGACTTTAGTAACCATCACTTTATAAAGTTGTTTATTCTAACATTACATTTAAAGAAGTTATTTTGAAAGAAGAAGCTCCCACAAACAAGGTCTTAGTCCAAAAATGGGGAGCTTTAAAAAGTCACGCAAACAAAACATCAACAACCTCAATCCAGGAATTGGTCCAAGAAAAGAATCCAAGTTAATTTTCAAAAATGAAACTAATCCAGATCAAAAAATATTCTAAAGGTGAAACAGCCATAATGAAACTGCAAGAAAATCATGAAGTTTCCATCCGTAGCAAGACCCGTAGCAAACATCTACAACCACCATAGGTAAAGAACCACATGAAACTGCAAGAAAATCATGAAGTTTCCATCCAAAAACAGTGTATACACGATGAAACATAATATATTATCATAGTGATAAAGCAACTGAAAAATATTACTAGGACTGATGAAGAAATAACCATTGGAAATGCATTTATTAAGAATATAATGAGAAAAAAGGGCATTCAAAGAATAAATGATTAGGCTTTTCAAACTCGGAAAAACATAAAAATATGAGTAGATTTAATAGTAATACCTCTAATATTGAGAATAAGCCCAGTATGAACAATCTCCAAACATGAACAACAAATTTAATAGAATAATTCTTAAACCAAACCATATTAGACTAGTCAGCACAAGGTGGATTCTCATATAAGAAGTAAACAGATTTATGAGAACAATTTTTTTTTATTATTCCAAAGGCAACTAATGTCATTTATAAAAATAATATTATAAATAGCTTGAATACAATGACTAGGAGCAGATATGTTCCAAGATAAATTCCAAACATTATTAAAGATAAGTTCACAAAGCTTAGTCTTCTTAGATGAATTAAACCATATAAAAACAGAATCCACCAAAGTGATTATATAAAGAAGACTGTGAATTTTGAATAACATTTTTCTTTACTGAATATATAGATAATTCACCTATAAATAGGCGAGTACAAGATATAAAAGGAGGAAAGAAATCTTTCTACAATTAAGCAATTTCTATAATTATGGAATAAACATAAATACCTATAATTAAGGAATTACCCTTTTTATACTATGACAAAATATAGCAAGTACTAAATAGAATAAAGTAA
>NEWO01001076.1:6083-18973 GCA_003013225.1 Phalaenopsis aphrodite | reverse complement strand
TACAAAGCTGCTGTTGCGCCAAATTGTCCACAGAATTAAAAATGCAGATAATCCTAAGGTAACAGTTTAATATTAAAACTACTAATATTACAAAGCTGCTGTTGAGTCAAATTGTCCACAAAATAGAAAAATGGGTTATAGAATGATTAATAGATTCTTTATCAACTGTACCGAAGGTTAGAATATCATCAGCATAAATACAATGAGATATGATCTCACTATTATTATGAAAATTATTAATGTTATTATCATGATCATAATAATCAAGTGAAGAAAAAAGAGCATCCATGACAATAGCAAAGAGATAGGGGGAGAGAGGATAACATTGTCGCAAGCCACAAATCAAAGGAAAATAACATTTCATTTCACTATTTATTAGTTCAGAAATGTTAACATCAACAGTATAAACTTAAATCCAATTAATTAAAATAAGAGGAAAACTCAGACGATACATATGATCATAAAGAAACATATTATGTACTTTATCAAAGGTTTTCATTAAATTAATTTTAGCACAACATTTCTTAGTAGAAGTACAAAAGTTGACCTCAGAAAAAAGTTTATTAGCTAAGATAATATTGTCAGCAATATCCAGCCTTCGATAAAAATGGCTTGGCGAAAATGAATAACTCTAAGAAAAATAGATTTAGGCATGTCTAACAGTAAAATAACAATAGCTTTATAAATAAAATTGCAAAGAGAAATTGGCCTGTAAGCATAAGAGATTTAGCATCGTACCTTTTAATAATTATAGCAATAGCAGTATGTTTAACTCTTAAAGAAAGTTTAGCAGATTATTCCTAGGAATAATCAAAAGCAATTTCCTAAACTAACAAATACCTAAAAATAAAATGGAAGTGGTTTTATACCTTCAAAAAAGTAGTTCTATTTACATCCAAATATGACAAAGAATGACAAGTAATCCCCAATGTAATTTATCTACCAAAAAAATAGCCAAATCGAGGCATTCTTAGCAGCATTTCTCCTTGTCTTTATTCTTGAGTATGACAATATCAGGCACCTCTTCTATACTCTTTGAAGGCTGATAAAATATAAGCAAATTAGTATTCCTGCAAAATTAAATGAATACAATTTATGTGAAGAATGCAATATATGTTATTAACTTACCTGCCACAATTGAAGTAGCTGCCATAGCAAGAAATTGACTATCATAACTAAGCAAAACAGCTTCCCTGCCCATGCCCCACATTTAAGATATCTAGAATGCAACAAAATGGAACATAACCAATATGAATACCATTTTAAGGTTTGAAAAGATTTATGGTTCTTTCTAAACTGCTGCGAAGTTTGAACAACCAGCTTAAGCAAGAGCAGAAGTTTCAAACATCCCATTACAAATACTTACAGATCTGAGAAAAAAGTTACACGAATAAAAAAAACATAAGTCTGAGCCTAAGAGGCAACATCTCAAGAAATTTTAAATTGGATCAAACCGGATGATCCAGCCGAGTTCAACAGTGAATGGAACCTGGTTAATTAACTCTAGGCCCAAACCTAATTTGGCACAAAACAAGTCAAAACCAGTCAAAATCAGTGGTTTATACGGTGAATTTGTCCCATTTTTTTAATGAACAGACAAGTTCTAATATTGATCATTTTTTATTTTTATTTTTTTAAACTGGAAGGCTAAAAATAAAAGTTTTAGATTAAAAAATGAAAAAATAATTACAATATCATTTTTCTTTTTTTTTTTTTTGAACTAAAAATTAAACTTTGAATAGAATAGATAAAATTGCATCATATTATATCATCTAAACTATATTAAAATTATTTTAACATTTACTATTTAGTGTATCATCCTATTCAATCTTAATTAAACTATTGAACTACCAAGCCTTAAATCTCTCCTCCGAGTTCAATGTAACCTTGGGAAAGCAAAAATTTTACATGTCATTTGACAGTGTGAAAAAAAGAAAAAAAAAAAAAGAAAAAGGTGAATGATTCTATTATGCCCATGGCCGTAATAGATCCAGGTGTAACAAGACCGATCCAGGATGACTCCTAACCTGACCGCCTGGCCGGTCTACGTCGCAAGAAAAGGCCTAGCGACAAGCAACAATTTGTCACGACTGAAGAAAACTAGGAACAAAAGGGGTCCATGAGGGCCTTAATCACATACTCAAGGAGGAGAAACCAGAGGAATTTGGAGGGAAAGTCTTGAATTATTGTGGGAGGATTCTATTAAATGGAGTAACCTAGGGTTTGTCTTCTTTATGCATGTTTTATTCTAGAGGTTGTTTTTTTTTCTTCTTGTGGGATTCCAAGCGACATTTAGGGCATGGGAGCGACGATCTACCTCTCGAATAGTATATCAGTTTTGTATCTTTCTTATTTTCCTTTAATTTTTGCAAGAGCGGCCCTTGTGTTTCTTTCACCTATCTATTGTCATTTTGTTGTAGTTTGTTCACTGATTTTGGTTTTGAGGCATATATAATTGGTATCAGAGCCTAGATCTTAGTGAGAGGCAGCAAAGAAAGTGGACGTGTTAGAACGAGAGGTAGGGTAAATCAGATCGAGAATGAAAGAGAGGTTCACCACTATGGAGGACAGATTTATTCCATTCAAAATCGAATGGAGGAAGGATTTGAGAGCATAGGGGAAATGTGGGACATGATGAAAAAGTTCATGGAAAAGCATTCTAAGGTCGTCCTGATCTCTCCAACCGCAAACCCTACCACCAAGGGTTGATCGAGGAATCCTTGGTCAAGTCAAAAGGGAATGAGATCGAACGAGAAGACAACTAGAAAGACATAATCTATTAACATGAGCGTCCCCCTAGGACTTCGAGAGGAGTGGAGACTTACGATTGAGGGGGATAGGTCGAAAATTGAAGGAATGAGTAAGGGACATAGAAAAGGACGATGGAGGAAGAATGGAATCGGGAGTGGGATATGCTTATGATCGAAAGAGGGAGTTCCATCCTAGATATATGGGAGGAAATGTTGGAGGAAGAAAAGTTTGGGGTGGAGATGCAAGAGTCAGAAAATTGAAGATGTCAATCTTAATCTTTAAAGGGAATGATGCACATGGATGAGTCTATCGAGTGAAGCACTACTTTGCAATCAATGGGTTAACTGAGGAAGAGAAGCTCATGGCAGCGGGATTATGCTCGAGAAAAACTCTAGCATGGTTCCAGTGGATGGAGGCAACATATCTGATGCACCAATGGGAGGAATTTAAGGATTACTTATCGGAGAATTTTCAAGTCATTCGGAAAAGGAGACCTACACCAACAATTCTATGCTTTGACTCATGAGGGACGGTAATGAAATATTAGGAGAAGTTCGAGCTCTTGTCAGGGAAGTTGAGGGAGATTTCTGCAGCAGGACTGGAAGGGAATTTCTTGAAAAGCCTAAAACTCGACATACGAGCAGTCATCTGCCCCTTGGGACCACGAGGATTAAGAGAAATGATGGAGCTCGCCCAGATAATGGAGGATAAGAAACAAGTGAAGAAGATCAGTAAATGCAGTAATACTGGAGGATTCTACAAGGGCACTTTGACAGCTACGACACCGATGACTCAGACGATGTCATCTCAGAAAGAGACGCCGGAGGAGAAGAATGCAAGACCCCGTCTTGATGGTAGTTTCAAGTGTCTCACAGATGCAGAAATGCATAATAAAAGAGCAAAAGGATTGTGTTACCATTGTGATAAGATATACGCCTCAGGACACCATTGCAAGGACCGTGCCATTCAGATTTTTTTAGTTCGGCAAGAGGAAACAGAAAGTGAGGAATCAGGAGAGGAACCTGTGGAGGATGAGCATATGTATTTGGATGTGACGGAGGCGTCTCTCAATTCCGTAGTGAGATTTATTCTGAATCACACCATGAAGGTGAGATGGTGAATCAGGGAACAACAAATTGTGGTGTTGGTAGATGGCAAGGCCACAAATACCTTCATCTCAAAACAGATTGTGGAGAAACTAGGGTTGGAGCTGATGGCTATAGTAAGCTTCAGTGTCATAATGGTGACTAGGAAGGTAGAGAAAATTCAGGTAATTTGCAAAGGGTTAGTTCTTACACTTCATAGCCTATAGGTGGTGGAGGACTTTGTCCCTTAGATTTAGGCAGCACATATGTGATTTTGAGAATGAAGTGGTTGCGAACACTAGGGGAGATGAAGGTGGATTGGAAGTCCTGACGATGGAGTTCCAAGTGGAGGGTAGGAAGGTGATGCCGAGAAGAGATGCTAGTTTATGCAAAACTATGGTGTTGCTCAAAAAAATTGTCAAGTCGATACGGGAAGCAGGACTGGGCTACTTGGTAGAGTTGAAAAGCATTGAGAAGATTTGAGATTCAGAGTTAACAGAGTTTTCTAAAGGAGTCCAACAGCTTCTACAGCAGTTCAGGGATGTCTTCCAACAGCTAAGCGGGTTACCTCCCCTGAGGGAGCACAAGCACGCTATTACATTGAAGGAGGTTGTTTTTCCCATCAGAGTCAAACTATACAGATACCCAGATTCAGAAGAATGAGATAAAGAAGCAGATCCATGAGATGCTCGAGGTCGAGATCATCAGGCCTAGTTTGAGCCCTTTCTTCAGTCACGTCCTGCTGGCAAAGAAAAAAAATGATAGTTGGAGATTTTGCGTGGACATCCGAGTTTTGAACAATAAGACGATGTTGGACAAGTTCCCTATTCCTCCGGTTGATCAATCTCGTGGTAACAAAAATGTATTGTTTTGGGGTATATCAAGATTAAGTCTCTAGTTCATATTTCGTCGACCAATCTTTCCTAACTCACATTTTTGTTAAATAAATTTCTTTTGTAATTCCTTGCAAAAGACTCAGAAAATACTAATGAGTTACTGAATGACCTTTATGGAGTAGTCATTTTCTCAAAATTTATTCTTAAATTGGGATACCAATACCACCAGGTCAGGATGAATACAGTTGATGTACACAAAACAGTGTTCAGGACACATGAAGGATACTATGAGTTCTTAGTGATGTCGTTTGGTCTCACCAATGCGTCGGCGATATTTTAGCCCCTCATGAATAGGGTTTTCCAACCTTACCTCCGAAAATTTATCCCGGTCTTCTTTGATGACATTTTGATCTACAGTTGTATAGAAACAACATATGACGCACCTAAGGACAGCCCTAGAGACGTCGAGGGAACACAAGTTGTATACCAACTTGAAGAAATTTTCTTTTGCACAGTCGCAGGTGGAGAATTTATGACACGTGTTACCAGAACGAGGTAGCAGTGGATCAATCCAAGATCGAGGCTATAATTGATGTCTGTACCATGGAGTTTGAAGGAGTTGAGAGAATTCCTGGGTCACACCGGCTACTACCAAAAGTTCGTAAAAGGATATGGCACAATAGCATGGCCACTAACAAAGTAGTTGAAGAAAAAATATTTCAAATGGTAGGAAACAACAACACAGACCTTTAAACATCTGAAAAGGGTTATGACTAGCGTACCAGTATTAGCATTTTCAAATTTCAGTAAACCATTTGTGGTGGAGACGGATGTATCTGGGTACAGATTGGCAACAATGCTCATGCAGGATCAGCGGTCGATTGTCTACTTCAACCAGGTCCTCATGGCCAAGGCGAGGCTAAAGTTAGTATATAAACGGAAATTGATGGTCATGTTCTTGGCCATTCAAAAGTGGCGGTCCTACCTGTTGGGACGACATTTATGGTCATAACAGATCTAAGGAGTTTAAAGTATCTTCTGGAGCAGTGGATATTTCATTTCTTTACGACATCCCTACATTGTGATCTCGATGGCGGCAATGTTTATCCAGGAGGTGGTTCATTTGCACGGAGTGTCGGAATAAATAATATTGAATAAGGACAAGGTTTTCCTCAACCACTTCTGGAAAGAACCAGTCAGGTTGCAAGGGTCATTTCTTCAGAAGAGCACCGCATATCATTCTCAGCACGATGGGCAGACGGAGGTGGACAACAGGAGTGCAGAGACGTAGTTGCGTTGTTTTGTATCCAATACGCCAAAACAATGGGTCAAGTGGATTGTATGGGTCAAATATTAGTATAATACTTTGTATCACATCACGACATAGACCACCCCTTTCAAGATATTACTTGGACTGGATCCACCTCACTTGATACATTATGGCATAGTGCTACACTAGTATCCAAAGTCGATCGGTACTTGGACGAGAGGGACAGAATACTAGCAGAGCTAAAAGGGCATTTACTGAGAGCTCAACAAATCATGAAGAGGAAAGTGGATGAACACAAGAGAGGTGTAGTTTTAACTAGGAGACATTGTCTGCTGAAGCTAAGACCTTATCGACAGAAGAAGTTGGCCAGGAAGCTGTCACCACGACACTTTGGACCATATGAGGTGATGGCACGCATTGGGGCAATGGCTTGTTGTTTGAGATTATCACCATCGTCCGCACTACACCCGATCTTTCGTGTATCACAGTTGAGACGTGCAATTGGAAACCATACACACTCATCTGCACTACCGCCAACACTGATTGAGGACTTGGAGGTGATTCTGGAGCCGTTAGAGATCGAAGGAGTGCGCCAACAAATAAGGGAAGTAGAAAAGATATTGGTTAAGTGGAAAAGACTGTCAGAATATGAAGCAACATGGGAGCTTTACGAAGTGATGCACAAGCAATTTTCATCATTCTACCTTGAGAACAAGGTACTTCTTTAGGAGGGGAGAATTGTTACACCCACACTCCGAGTGTAACAGACTGGTTCATCATGCACTAGTCGAATGCCCCCCAACTAGCCCGCCCAACCAGTCTATGTCATGAGAAAAGGTCGAGCGACAATCTGTAGTGGCTAAAAAAGGAAGGGAGTGGCCATTTGCAGTGGGTGAAGAAGGTAGTGAGCAGGAGGGGTCCACGAGGGCCTTAATCACATACTCAAGAAGGGAAAATTAGAGGAGTTTGGAGAGAAAGTTTGAAGGAAAGTTTTGAACGGCTGTGGGAGAATTCTGTTAAAGAGAGTAACCTAGGGTTTTTCTTTTTTATGTATGTTTTGTTGTAGCTATTATTTTCTTTCTTCTTGTGGTGTTCCTAGCGACGTCTAGGGTGTGGGAGAGACGATCTACCTCTTGAATAATAGATCAGTCTTGTATCTTGCTTGTTTTCCTTTGATTTTTGTAAGGCAGCCCTTATTTGTGTTACTTTTGCCTATCTATTGTCGTTTTATTGTGGTTTGTTCGTTGATTTTGATTCTGAGGCATATCAGATTCGTGATATATGAAGGGCAAATTGCAATCACAATGAGAAACTTAATGCAAGAGAAAAAATATTAGAGAAAATATACCGAGGAAGACGTTGCAAGAGAGTCTCATCAGAGCACAGCAATGCACGATCATATACAACTTCAGTTCTTTTAGCCACATCATGCCAGCTATACAACTTTTTCAACTAAGAACATTCATGCAATAAGAAAAAATAAATTAATGTGAGATTTCAACATATAAAATTGTGGAACAAAATCTCTAGAAAAGATACTCAGAAATGGACAGCTATTCAGAAAACTAAATCACACAAAAATTATCCCAAGAAAATAAAAGCAAATTAGTTTTGAAGATCCACCCTTTCATGCATGGCAACCGGATTAATATTCGGTAGCATTTCAATCGATTTTTCGATAGCGTGGACCATATCCACGGGTGTAGGTTCTGCAAGCACAATCATATCATCCGGCAAAACCTGAAAAAAAAGTTTCAGCAATAATCAAATTTATTTTTAACATTTATACCACCTATATCTTTCATATCAAATCAAAAGCACCACTATTTTAAAAACTAAAAAGTGAAATACACCTGTTGATGCACAAGTTAGGCGGCATATAAGTAAAATTTGAAATTTACGTTTTCGATAAGTAATACATAAGAATTGAGTGGTATGTTTGTAAATCTTCCTAAACAAAGAAATAAGGAAACTTAAACGCCATGCCTCAGGGACTCCACCAACTCTTGTGCTGACAGTAAGTAATCCACAACTTGCAGCTTCCAGAATAGCTATACAAAAAGCTTCGGTGAGAGAACTGCAATAATAAGATAGCCTTAAGAGTTTGAAATTTGTTAACGTTAAACAAATATTTTTAAACAGATACTTGAAAATAATCAGAAGAAAATTTTTAAATGAGAATAAGATGCCTGCCCTATTTATTCGGAGAGAAAGTAACATGTTAAGAATCTAGTTGGCTAAACTAGCCTACTGGGAGGAAAAAATACTCAAATTTTCACGTCATATTTCATTAAAAAGACGGGGCATATACATACATACCACCCAATTCTTATGTATTTATATATCTAACAACAAAATTTTGATTTTTACATTATATTTTCATAGCACATAAAAATATCACCATTTTAAATTCTAAAAAGTGAAATACACATTTTTCATGCATAAATAAGGTGGCATATGTATAAAAGATGAAGTTGAGGTGTCAGACATGTAAGGGCATAAGAGTTGAGCGTTACGTATGTAAAACTTTCTAATAACAGATGAAGTTGAGGTGTCAGACATGTAAGGGCATAAGAGTTGAGCGTTAAGTATGTAAAACTTTCTAATAACACTTTAAACTCAAATTACATACACCGCGCATAAAAAATTTGGACAAAACAGCCGGAAAATCTAATAGCTTCAACTTTTGAAGCTGCTCATAAAAAATTAGAACATAGCAACCAGTTAATATAATAGCCTCGCCATGTCTCCTAAACAAGTATTGCTTGTGCATCACTTCGTAAAGCTCCCATGTTAATTAAAGTCAAACTTTAACACAGAAGGCATTCCATCTTAAACTTGACAAAATCGGGGGATTTATCTACATGTCTAAATTAACCTATGTCAAAATTACATAACAACAAATAAATAAAAATAACATATTTCACTCTAGAATAGTTAATATTTGAGGCATTTTAATATGATTTAGAAACAAGGGTGTTATATAAGTAAATATAAAGATTTAGGTGTAATATGCAAATCAACCAATAAAATATCATTGCATCTCGCAATTCTTAAACTTATTAATACGGTGCCTGGGTTAATCAGCATAATTCCTCTAGCTGGTAGATACCATACAAAGATTTAGATTAAAAAAAATAAAAAGTTATTCAAAATGTAGTTAATTGAATATGATCATATTTGTATTGGAGCTAAGAGACTATAAGAAAGGGGCGAGCTACACCTGATAGTGCAATAGCCATATATTTATTAGAACCAAGGGCTCATAAGAACAGAGCTAAAATGCAGAAACCTCAAGCCATGGCTAGCTGAATAAAATTTGCAAGTTGTAACGAATGACACAGACACTCAAATTTAAAGCATAAAATAAAGTAAATTAAAAACTAGCATGTGAAAAAGGAAAATGAACCACAAAATGGGACTGATCCAGTATTTGTGCTTTAGACAAAGATTGCAATTAGGTTATGTAGCGAAGAAATTTAAAAGATTTCTTCATAGGGGCATTTGCATACATACCATCTATTTTTCATGTATTTACATAACTAACACCTAAACTTTAATATTTACTTTTATAGTGTCCAAATTTTGCATATCACATCAAAAATACCACCAATTTAACTTTTAAAAAATACACCTCTTCATACATAGGTAAGTTGGCATGTACGTAAAATTTGAAGTATAGGTGTTAGATATGTAAATACATAAGAATTGAGTGGTATGTATGTAGATTTTCCTATATCTTCTGCTTCTTTGGAAATAAACAATCCTGGGAAAATAAACACCTGTTGAGGAAAATATGACCAGATACTAGTACAGATCTCACTTGAGCATGTGGAACAGCTCCAAGCATTTCAACCTTGTCCTGAAGGAAATATTTTTCCCTCATCTCTTCCAATCGTACACGTTTTAAACCATCTCCCCCAATAACAAAACGAACCTTGAACCAAGACAACAAGTAAATGAGAGAATCCAAAAAAAATTAAACATAATAACAATACATATGTGTATAAACAAAACCACCAAATTAAGCCATAGCAGTGCAACAGGCAAAGCTGAGGAAGGTTTGGGGGCAGTTAAGTGATATTGAGAAAAGTATATTAATCATAAATTAAGCCAAATTAAGCAATATTGTAGAAGAAAATACTCCAGATATTTCTCCTCGTAGAAAGTTGATCCAATTAATTTTTTGGGGCATTTACATACATTACACACAATTTTAATGTATTTATATATCTCACGCCTAAATTTTCATATTTACACACATAATACTCAAATCTTTAATATCACCTAAAAATAGCACTATTACTACTTTCTAAAAGTGAAATAAACATTTTCATGCACAGTTTTAAAACTAAAGTTCTATGTATGTGAATATGAAACTATAGGTGAGAGGTATGTAAATACATAGGGTTTGTGTGGTCTGTATGTAAATTTCCCTTAATTTTTGAACTCAAATCAAACATAATGTTCATCCAAATCATTTCTCATGACCAACAGAGAAGGTCTGGCACAATAACTTACATTTGGATTCCGTCGACATATTTCTGGAATAACCTCAACAAGTAGATCCGCACCCTTGCGATATTCCAATCTACTAATGACCACTATAACAATTTCATCATAGCTAAGCCGTTTAGCAGCTGGCGTAAACATCGCAGTATCAACCGCATTGGGTATTACAAAAACTTTTTCCGGCGCTACACCAGATCGTAAAACCGTGTTTTCCTTGCTTGTGTGAGAAACACATATAGCCTGATCTATATCCGCCAGAGTGAACTGAAGCACTTTATTCATGTGAATGCTTCCAATATCAGCAAATCCATATAAAGAATGATCAGTAAATACAGTTTTGTATCCCATTGTTCTGGCATGCATTACCGCTTCATGACAGAGCGTCGAAAAGGCCTGGTGCCCATGCACCACGGATATCTTCTCACGAATGATGACAGTCCTTATAATTGGAAGGGTTCCATAGAATGTCGGTAAGGTATTCTGCATGAAAAAAGGTCTCCAAGGTACATAATAAACTTTCAAACCACTAGTCATATATCTTACGCCGGAGCGATTTCCATAAGCATGTGTCATAACCACCACCTGGTTACAAAATCATTCAAGGCATTGATAAACAAAAAAGCACTTTCTACATTAGCCATTGAAAGAAAGTTTTCTGACCTTGTGGCCAAGCTTAATCAAGCATTGCGATAAATAATAAATATGACTTTCAACCCCGCCGAATTTGGGATAGAAAAAGTCAGAGACCATTAAAATCCTGTGTCTTTGAGGCTCATTCATTTTGTTCAGATATTAAGATACAGCCACTAATCATGCATGCCTGCAATTACAATTGAGAAAGATAAACAGATAACAGAGAATCAATAACCTTTAAGTAGAACATCACTCATAAAGTGAGAGCTAGGAAGAACAGAACTGATATATCATATTTGAACATGATTGTGATGATAAGGAAGGATTGACTATGACAAAAAAAAATATTAGATTTAGGACATGGAATGTTAGAACTTTGAATAAAAAGACGAGTAATTGGGAAACGTAATGAATAGAAAAAACAAAAATTGTACATTGCAAAGGTTAACAATAGAAATGGGGTTCAAATAAGATTGAGATTTGAAAAATAATATTGTAGAGCCGAATACTATTACTAATACGGTAATTGATATTAAGACAAATATAGTGAGGATGGTATAATGTGCAATGTAATTATGCTCCACGTTGGATTAGAAGATGATTTGAAATATTTATTTTATGAGGAACTACATTAAATATTAAAATGCACACATGAGAAAGAAAGAATATTTATTTGAGAACTTAAATGGACATATAGGTTTTGGGATGATAGGTTCTGAGAGAATTTTTGGTGGGTATAAAAACTTATCAATAGCAACTAAGAGAGATTGGATAGTACGGTAATTTAATGTGAATAGCATCCTTATACAGGATAACCTAGCAGAGTGAGCATACACCGAGATCCCACCAATTTTTTTACTTATATGTAGAAAAAAAGCTACTTAAGCCAGAAAAGATATTATATGGTTTGAGGTAATCTCCAAATGCATGGTTTGAAAGATTCACAAGGTAACGCTCGACATTGGAAACAAATAAAGTAAATGAAGCCATACATTATTTGTGAAAAACAGCTTCAAGGGGAGTCTCCACACTACTAGCTTATGTTGACAGCAATATAATGACAAATATTGACTTCAAAGAAATAGATGATTTAAAGAAAAGATGGCTACAATAATTTAAAATTAAAAAATTAGAAATGTTTAAGTATTTCATTGGCACTGAAGTAGCACACTCTCGGCATAAAATCTTTAACTTGCAATAAAAATACAAAACAACCATGTTGAAAGAAACGAGCAAATTCAAGATGTAAACATATCGAGAACTCTATGAATTTAATCATAAAATAAAATATACTTTTAAAAGAAATCTCCTGCCAAATAATGGCGATAAAACTTATCTACTAATCACATCTAGAACTGATATTGCTCACATCTAGAACTGATATTGCCCATGTTATTAGGGTAGTGATTCAATTTATATAAAGTCCTAAAGGATCACATCGTAAGACAATATATAGAATTCTACAATATTTGAAGGGAATCCTAAGAAAGAAAAATTCAATTCAAAAAAGGGATCGATAATTATTCTTGAAGCATAAACAAATGCATTTTATGCAATTTATATGGTTGATAGGAGATCAAATTTAGAATATTGCACATTTTTAGGAAGCAGTCTTATAACTTGGATGAGTAAAAAAATAAATGTGATGAACAGATCTAGCACAAAGCTGAACTTAGATCTATATCAATGAGAATCAACGAAATACTACAGCTAAAAGTTATTCTAAAGATTTAAAGCTCAAATGAAAAGGACCTGTAAGGCTCTACTGTGAGAATAAATTAGGCATCAAAATTACACATAACC
>NEWO01001075.1:98361-118897 GCA_003013225.1 Phalaenopsis aphrodite | reverse complement strand
GAAAAATCTAGGGAGTAAAGGAAGTGCTAGAGAGAGTTCATAGAGATTAGAAAGGTTCCAATATTGTGAAGAATTCTTCGAGAGATTGTAAGTGTGGAGGAAAAGTGAGAGATTTCTTCCTCCTTGCTACTTCAAAGAGGAATTCTGTGTGCTGTAAAGAAAGGAAGAGATTCAGAGGAACTTCGCTGAGTGTTCTTGGGGAGAAATTAAAGATAAGTTACTTATTTGTTGTAGTTTGTATGACTTTGATTTTATATATGAATTACGAGTTTTGTTGTGTTTTCCCCAGGAGATCTGAGTAGTTTTCTCTATCTTTCTCCTTGTCTTGATATTTGTGAAATGGTGATTTGAATTGGTGAAGCCATGAAAATGTTTATAAAATTATGATGATCTTTTCACTTCGATCTTAATTTACTTTCAATCTGGCCAATTAATTTGTTAAAATATGTTGAGTTTTACAACTAAAGTGAAGATTACATCTTAAGATTCAGGGAGGTCAAAGCCCTTGGAACTTGGGTGCAAATAAATAGGGAAATAATATTATCGGGCGTAGAATTGGAGATTTTAGAGTGCCAGACTAAAATCTCCAATTCGGTCCTATCGTTTGGGTGCTGAAGTGTAGATTTTAGCCCTCAGGTGAGGGGAACGTTGGAGCTCCGAAGTGAGAGCCGGTATCCTCTCAGCCTACCTGCAGATTTAGTAAACAAGCGTAGGATTAGTCAATGTTCTTTATGCATGGACCAAAGGGTAAAGAATAGGTATGCTCCTATTTGGCACAATATAAATTGAACTGATTCACTTTATCCATTCACTATAATTTCTTGACAAGGAGAAGGATGTTTTCTTATATATTGAATATCACAATTAAACCCTCCTTAGTATCATTAGTTATTTAATAATTATTAAAATTTCTTATTTATTTCAATTGCCTATTAGTCACAGATAAGCAAATTAAACTTCGTTGTTGTGGTTAAAGTATTGTTTTTCTAGTTCTAAACAACTCCCTGTGGGATCGATATCTAAGACTTCATTAGAGCGCTATATTACTTGAGCGATATATATACTTGTGTTAATTAGTGTGACTTTATAATTATTGAATATTTATTACGTTCATATTTATCTTATATTTTAAGCATATAAAAAGTCGCCAGTCAACTATACACAAAACAACAGTTACTACCCTAAAATTTAAAAATAAAATATTAACTACCACAAATGTCATAATAATAAAACATAAACATCCAAAACACAACATAGCCCAAAACAACACACAGATGGAAATGTAGCAAGCTCAGACCACATAGTTCACATCATATTACAATCATAAAATGAATCTCTTAGCTCTACTCTTCATCCTCAGAATCACAGCTGTACCATTTTTCTGTAGGCTCATAATCAGGATATCGAGGATATGGAAGAAATAGCACTCCTTGTTCACCTCTAATCAGGCTCTCTAAAGATCAGTGAAACTTCTCTTCATAATCACTCTTCCTTCTATTATAATTATTAGTATGATATGCAAAACACTCTAAATTTTGTACATTATCAGCGGTAAAATTGATATTATCCATCATCTTCTGCAATAACTCATCCTGAGTCATGGTAGAATCACCTCTAGATGTAGAAGCATGTGAAGTAGATGGTCTAGATGAAGATGCAGCAAAGGGAGATGCAGCAGACGTCTCTAATCCATAGCTCCTGGAAAATCCTTCTCTCCAGCCAAATCGAATGCTCAGAATAAACCTTCACATTCACCTTCGTGATGGGCTTTAGAGGAAACATAACTTCCTCCCAACTATCATACTTCACTCCAGCCTGCTCGCATAATGAAAATATCAAGAAAGCAAATCCCATACCCGCAGTAGTAGCAGCAGCAGCTGAACTGATGATAGCGTGATAGATCAAAGCCCTTATGTTGATGGGCTTTCCCTCCTAAATACAATAATTCAACGTTGCTCTCTCTAGTCACTTCACTGAGATGATTGGACGGAAGCAGACGATCAAATATGAAATAGTGCTAAACCTTTGAAGGTGCACATAACTTTGAAGTTGAGAAATTTACTCTCTTCTCATTGATAATCTTCCAAAGTCCTCTCTCAATAGTCAAATATGAAATAATCTCGTCTAACTCTGCTTCAGTATAACTATAATTTGCATAAAAACATAAAGTCTTCGATGGTAAATGGTAAAACAAGTTGATTACCTCTGGAGTAAAAGGTATCAACTTCCCTCTAACCATAACTCGATCGTCCTCAGCCTCTGAGAGATTTGCATAAAACTCCCTCACAATAGAAATCACTGCGACAACAGAGAAACAACAGAAATGTTCCCACTATCGGCAGACTATCAGGTCTTCCACTTCTTCACTTGGACTCTTGAAGCATCTCTCCTGAATCAATTTTCATGACTGTAGAGCGTCACTATATCGATCCTGAGCTTTTGAACTGACAAATTTGCTCAAATCAAATGGGCTGTTTCCTCTACTTCTTTCCATTCTTGGTGCCATTCTACAAATTTGATAAATTTTAAAAATAACTTTAGAAAATGAAGTTTAAATCACTAAACTAAACTTCCAAAAGTACTAACTAAACTTCCCAAGCAATTTCCATAGATTTTTCTCCACTTTTCACCATGAATAGTAAATTTTTGAAATCTTCCAAATGTGCTTAAAATATATGGTAAAAATCTAAACTTTTTGCATAGAAGTAAAGCTCTTATCTCAAGAAACTTGGATCTAGCAAATCTCAATCGATTCCACCAAAAAATCTCCAAATTTCACTTGCCCTAGCCATCAAAATCGCAAACTTGAGTTGGGGAAGATGATAGGGAACATTAAAAATAGTATTTTCGGACTTAAAATTCACTTTTAACCGTTCACAAACCGGTTTTCATGAACCGGCGCTTAAGCGTGGGTAAGTGGCACTTAAGCGCCTGCCTCTCGGGTTGGCTCGCGCTTAAGCGCAAGATGTGGCGCTTAGGCGCTAGTGCACAATTTTTGAAATTTTTAAATTTAAGTAAAATGCACTATTAGCCTAAGTAAACCACCCCTAAATAGTCTGATAACACTTAAATGACTATTTTTACTTCCTATATCTCCTTTTTCACTCAAAATTCTCCATAACAATTAATTCAATTTGAGGCTAAAAATAACACAAATTTTCACAAAAAGAAACTTATATTAATTCACAAAAAAGTACAAACACATTTAACAGTTACTTCTCTCTCAAAATAGTCTTGGATGAGAAAATTTTCCTAAATACAAAACACTTCACACACATTTACAATAAGTGATACAAACACTAAACGCATGACATAAACACTAACATGCTTAAAACATGACTCCAAACACACAATTCCTAACACTTAACTTAATGCCACTCTTCATTAGAAGGAATGAATTCTTCTCTCTCAGTAGTCTCTCCAGGAATATAGAGTTGATAAAACGGACGGTGGTGACGAGCTCTAACACTATCATCTTCGATCTACTTTTGCTTAAGGAACATCGCCTTATCTGCTTCCTTTATATAACTGGTATGGCTTAATTGAATCTTAAGTTGCCACCCAATATGTTCTAGATGAGCATGCAATTCAAGCACCTTAGTCTATAATACAGATATAGTATTCTCCATCTTGTTGATCTTCTCCGATATCCCTTCAATAATATCGGATAAGAAACCGTATACATCTCCGGTGCACCTTGACTAATAAACTTCTTCCTCATGGCTTCTTCCTTCTTCTTCAAATCCATCTCCTATGAAGACATTTTCTCTAAATCTCTCTCTCTTTCTTAGACTTTTAGGGCTAAAAATAGTCCGGGGTGAAATTCCTTCATAAACCCTTTCTATTTATAGGCCTAATTCCTCCTCATAACTTCTAAGAATGCTAGAAACTGCCAAGACACGCTTATTCCAACTAAATTGCAGTTACACCTTCTATAAATCAAAATTCACACAAGTGATTAAACTGCCGCGCTTAAGCACTAGATCTGATGCTTAAGCGCTAGTGCACATTTTTGCACCAGTCAACTTAACATCCAAATTCTCATTCTAACATGTCTAGGTTACTAAATAAAGTCTAAAAATCATTACTAGCACATAATAAACTCAAAAATACTACCGCAAATTTCTTAATCAGACTCAAAACGACAATCAAAGCAAAAACACATTGATAACTAGGGGTTGCCTCGCACAAAACGCATGGTTTTACGTTGTCAGCCCGATGTAACCAATGCACATTCTGGTTAACCCAACATCATTCCATCATTATATTTATGTTGATCCCCTATATAATAAGGTTTCAGTCAATGTCCATTTACTTTAAAATTTTCTCAGAATTAGGATCTTTAATATCCACAGATTCATAAGGATAAACTTTTATCACAACAAATGGGCCCATCCACCTGAACTTAAGTTTGCCTGGAAATAATCTTAATTTTGCATTATATAATAAAACTTGTTGCCCTGACTGAAAATTTTTAGTAAGAATCTTTCGATCATCCCACATTTTCATCTTTTCTTTATAAATCTTAACACTCTTATAAGATTCATTCTTTATCTCTTCAAGCTCATTTAATTGTAACAATCTCTTCTCACCAGCATCTTTTAAATTATAATTAAAATCTTTAATAGCCCAATATGTTTTATGCTCAAGTTCAACTGGTAAGTGACAAGCTTTCTCAAATATTAGCCTATATGTGGACATTCCTATAGGAGTTCTATATGCAGTCCTATAAGCCCACATAGCATAGTCAAGTTTGACTGACCAATCCATTTTTGTCAGATTCACAAATGTTTTCATAATTCTTTTAGTTTCTCGATTGGATAATTCAACCAAACCACTTGTCTGAGGATGATAAGCAGTAACAATCTTATGATTTATATGATATTTCTTTAATAACTTCTCCATAATGACATTTCTGAAATGACTTCCCCCATTAGTAATAATAACTCTCGGCATCCCAAATCTACAAAATATGTTCATTTTTAAAAATTTTGCAACACTTTGAGCATCACATCAAGGTAAAGCAACATCTTCTATCCATTTGGATACGTAGTCCACTGCTAACAAAATAAATAAATTTATGAAAGATGGTATAAATGGTCCCATGAAATCTAATCCCCAAACATCAAATATTTTAACTTCTAGCATATAATTGAGGGGCATCTCATTTCTTCTAAAAATATTGCCTACTCTTTCACATATTTCACAAGTTTTGATATAAGCAATAACATCTTAAAAATTGTGGCCAATAAAATCCAGATTGTAGAATTTTGTATGTTATTTTATCAACATCAAAATATCCCCCAAAATCAAAATTATGACATTTTTGGATAATTTCATAAGTTTCTTCTAATGGTACACATCTTCAAATGATCAGATCCTTTCCTTATTTATATAAATATGGGTCATCCCAAAAATAAGACTTAGCTTCAAGAACAAATTTCCTCATTTGTTGGTATGCCATTCCATAGGGTTTAAGATCACTGACAATATAGTTCACAATGTCAGCGTACCATGGAACACGCCACTCATTTACAGCGAACAATTTTTCATCTAAAAAATGTTCATCAATTTCTTTTTCAAAATAGAGTGGTTTTTCTAATTCAAGCATGGACAAATGATCAGCAATTTGATTTTTTGTTCTCTTCCGATCTACTATTTCAAAATCAAATTCTTGTAAATAAAGAATCCATCTTATAAGTCTCTGTTTAGTATCCTTCTTTTTCATTAAATACTTAATAACAGAATGATTTGTATGCAATATACAATGAACTCCAATCAAATATGATCTAAATTTATCGAAGGCATATACTATTGCTAATAACTTTTTTTCAGTTGTTGTATAATTAATTTGATTTTTATTAAGAGTTTTACTAGCATAGTCAATAACTTTAAAAATTTTATCATATCTTTGTCCTAAAACAGCTCCAATAGCATAATCACTTGCATCACACATAAGTTTAAAAGGTTTTTCCCAATTTGGTGAAACTATAATTGATGCATTGATTTATTGTTCTTTTAATAGTTTAAAAGCTTTTAGGCATTTTTCATCAAAATTGAAAAATTGCATCTTTCTCCAGTAAATGGCATAAAGGCTTAGAAATCTTAGAAAAGTCCTTAATATATCGTCTGTAGAATCCAGCATGTCCTAAAAAACTCCTAATTTTCTCTACATTTGTTGGATAAGGTAAATTAGTAATCACTTGAATTTTAGCAGGTACTTCCATACCATTATCTGATATTTGATGACCTAATACAATTCTTCTTGCTACCATAAATTAGCATTTTTCCCAGTTAAGGACTAAATTTGTTTCTTCGCAGCACTTAAGAAATTTAGATAAATGCTCTAAAAATGAGTCAAATGAAGTTCCAAACACTGAAAAGTCATCCATAAAGACTTCAATCCCTTTTCCTATTAAATCACAAAAAATTACCATCATACATCTTTGAAATGTAGCAGGAGCATTACATAAACCAAAGAGCATTCTTCTAAAAGCAAAAGTACCATAAGGACTGGTAAATATTGTTTTCTTTTGATCCTCATGAGATATTTAAATTTGGTGATAACAGGTATATCCATCCAGAAAACAAAAGTATTTGTGCCTAGCAAGTCTATCCAACATTTTATCTAGAAAGGATAGTGGAAAATGATCTTTCCTAGTGGCAAGATTTAATTTTCTATAATCAATGCATATTCGCCTTCCTGTAACTTGTCTAGTAGGTATTAACTCATTATGCTTATTCATAGTTACAATTACTCCTCCTTTCTTAGGAACATAGTGAATTGGACTAACCCATGCACTATCTAAAATAGGGTAGATAATTCCAGCATCTAACCACTTTAAAATTTCTTTCTTAACAACTTCTTTCATAGCATGATTTAATATCCTTTGTGGATCAGCCTTGGGTTTGCAGTTTTCTTTCAGATTAATTCTATGCATACAAACTGAAGGACTGATTCCTTTAATATCGACAATTGTCCATCCGAAGGCTTTCTTAAAATTTTTCATAATTTTCATCAGCTTTTCTTCTTCTTCCTTTGTTAACTTCGAGGAAATTATAATAGGTAAAGTAGAAGAATCTCCTAAAAAGGCATATTTTAAATGTTCATGAAGTAATTTCAACTCATGTTCTTGAGGTTTTTTAAAAGATGGACAAAATGATTTATCTTTGTCTACATGTCCAAAATTTCAAAACTTTCTTGAACATAACTTGAATCTTCCTTAAAAAGGTTTACACATTGATCTAATTCCTCTTCTTGCTCATGTTTTAAATCTTTTTCTTCAGATTTTTCTTCATAAGTAGTCTTGAAATGACATTCACTCAGATATCTTATAACATCCATTCTATAGCATTCATCATCTTTACCTTTTGCAAGGTATTTCATTGATTTTGAAATGTTAAAAGTAATAGTTTGATCATTGACGTGCATTGTTAATTCGCCTTTCTACACATCTATCATTTCTTTTCCTGTGGCTAGGAAAGGTCTCCCCAAAATGATAGGTATCTCTTAATCTTCCTCCATATCCAACACAATGAAATCAACAGGAAAGATAAATTGATCCATTGTCACTATGACATCTTCTATAACTCCTTTAGGATAGGTTATTCAACGATCTGCTAACTGCATAGTTACAGTAGTTGGGGTTATTTCTCCTAATCCCAATCTTTTAAATATTGATAATGACATAAGGTTAATGCTTGTACTTAAATCATATAAAGCTTTCCCATAAAATCTGTCTCCTATTGCACATGGAATTGTAAAGCTACCAGAATCTGTAAGCTTTTCAGGAAGTTTCTTCTGAATTATAACACTGCACTCCTCACTAAGTGCAACAGTCTCATTATCTTTAAACTTCCTTTTTTGTTGAGAATATCCTTCATAAACTTTACATAGCTTGGCATTTCTTCTAAGGCTTCAAAAAATGGAATATTGATTGTAAGCTTCTTAAATATTTCCAGAAATTTTGAAAATTGCTTATCCAACTTCTGTTGTCAAAGTCCCTGAGGAAATGGAGGTGGTGGTTTTTCTAAATCAATTTTTGGCGAAGAAATAGGTCTTTCAGAATCATTCGGAGCGTCGTCTTTTGATTCTTCAATTTCTTCTCTCTACTTCAATTTCTTTTTTAACCCTACCTTCCAACTCTCTTCTGCTTTTAAGTTGTACAACTTTAACTTGCTCTTTATTCTAGTCTTTTGGATTTGATTCAGTATTACTAGGAAGTGTTCCTTGGGATCTATTACTTAGTGAACTTGCGATTTGCCCAAGTTGATTCTCAATGTTTCTAATTGTAACTCCTTGACTTTGTAACTGATTACCCATTTGTAGCACCACTTCTTCTATAGACAACTTCTTATCCTTAAATTGTGTTTTATTGTTGAAACTTGAAGGATAAGTAGATCTATAATTATTATTCCCTTGGTTATTCTAGTTTCCCAATGGGTTTACTTGGTTGTTCCCCATTGCTGATTATTACCACCAGAATTGTTATTCCAGTTAAAGTTGGGATGGTTCTTCCAACCTATGTTATAATAATTGAAATATGGGTTATTTTGCTTATTATTTATGGCATTCAAGTTTCTAATGATGCTTTAGAATCTACCATTTGGCCTAATGAATTCTCTCAATCATGGAAATTGGTTGAGAAAAATTCATTCCAAATTGGTCTATCTTCCTTGAAATTGTAGCAACTTGATTTGCTAACATAGTAAATGCATCACTTTCATGAATGTTGGCTACATTCTTAGGATTCACCCACTCATAAGGCCATTGAAAATTATTTGTAGCCATCTCTTCAATTAAAGCATAAGCGTCAAGAAATGGTTTTGACATCAATGAACCACCAACAGCGGCATCGATAATAGATCTAAGAGAACCAATTAATCCATTATAAAATGTTTGAATTATTAACCATTCTGGTAGAGCATGGTGTGGACACTTTCTTAAGAGTTCTTTAAATCTTTCTCATGCTTCATAAATTGATTCCCCTTCAAACTGATTAAAAGATGTAATATCATTTCTAAGTTTTGTAGTTTTTGATGGTGGAAAATATTTATTAAGGAATTTTGTGCTAAATCACCCCAAGTTCTCATAGAGCCATGTGCTAACGAATTCAACCACATCTTAGCTTTATCCCTCAATGAGAAAGAAAATAACTTAAGCGTTATGACATCATCTGAAACACCATCGTATTTAAATGTAGCACACAATTCTAGAAAATTGGTAAGATGTAAATTTGGATTTTCAGTTGGTGATCCACCAATCTGATTATTTAGTACCATTTTGATAATAACAGGTTTAAGCTCAAATGAATTAGCCACTACAGTAGGTTTTTGAATACTACAATGAAGTTCATTTACTGTAGGGTTGGTATAATCTCTTAAAGGTCTAAACTCTTGATGAATTTCAGCGTTTTGATTTTTTTGGTTTGCCATTTTTGTAATTTTTTTGGAATTTTCAAGATTTTTAATTTTTTTGGTTTTTTTGATTTTTCTAATAATTTTTTTCTGATTTTGAATCGTAGGGCACTAGTCCTTCAGAACCTGAACTACACATACACGACATACAATAAAATAAAATAAAATAAAAGATACAAAATAAGATATAATATTTAAAGTTTAAATAAAACTTTCTAAAAATAGAAATTTACTTAGTTTTCAATCCTCGACAACGACGCAAAAAACTTGATCCCTCGATACTCATTGCTTATGCATAATATAACAATAGTCTTGATGGTATTTTTCACTTATATTTTCTTATTTTGCAACAAAACCAAACACTTGATCCTGAAGAAAAAAAAAGAATTTAACTTTTTAATTTATATATATTTATATTGGGATACTACACAAGTATACATATCATTATCAAGTAATACAAGACTTTTTAATTAAGACCTGAATATCTAACCCACATGAAAAATTATGCAATATGCACTTTTTAGAAAGTTTTTCTATTTTTAAAAAGATAATTACTTAAATTAAAAATGATTTTTGCAGGAATTTAAAATTTAAATATTTTTGATATTTTAGCGAAGTACTAAAAAGATAACTAAAGTTTTTGTAGAAGAAAAGTATTTAACATGAAAATATCTTTCTTATTATCATGAATCAGTAATAAGTATAGGAATTCTGTTGTGAAAGTATGCAAATTGTGTTGCACCAAATAGGAGCAATAATATTCTTTACCCTTACTAGAGATGTTATAAAGAACATTGACGAATTTAAAGTTTGAATAGTTTTGAAGACCGGCTATGCAGGGAAGATACTAGCTCTCACTCTAGAGTTTCCTTGATTCCCTCCACTTGGGGGCTAACATTCATGCATCATAACCAAAAATAATAAACCAAGTTGGGGGCTGTAATATGTCACTTTAAAGTCCTCTAACTCTACACCCATCAATGAATATTTTCCTATTTATTTGCACTCAACCATATGAACTACATTCTCATTCATACAACCTCATGTGATTCTTTCCAATTGTTGACTGAGACAATACCAGTTCGGTTCTTACATGCTCTCACAACAAATTTTAACATCTCGATTGGCCAAATCAAGAAGTAAATGAAGTGCATGGATTTAAATCATCACAACTTCTTCCAACATTAAAGATCACTACTCTCCACAACTTACATATAAAACTAATTACTTATCATTTTAAGAAGAAAGATAAAGAAAACTACTCATAATCCATGGAAAAAACAAAACCACACTATAGTTTAAAAGAAGAAATCATTGTCAAATCAACAACAAGGCTTGATTAAAACTAAAAGTAGTCTAAAAAAACAGATAAAAACTTATCTCAAGTCCTCCACAAAACTCTTGAAGTTTCTATGAATCTCTTCTCTTTTAAAATCACTCAAAACAAAATAACAAAAAAGATAAAGTAAATAAAAAGTTGTTACTGAAAATCTCTCCGAACTAATTTTGAGAGAAGAACTTTCAAAACTTGCCGATATTTTCAAGACTTTTTTCTAAGTCCTCTCTTCTTTCTTTTATAGTTTTCCAAGAGGTGCTTTTGGATCTCTTTGAAATGTGCCTTGATTCGATGTATTTCCCCAAGAGATGTATCATTTTATGATAATTTTTGTCCATGGTGGTTAAAACCACCTATTAAGTCAATGGGTGCCTCAAAAACCTCTTCAAAATTTGTGAAAACCAATTTTACTTCTCTAGTAACTGCTACTGACACTTAAGCTCGGGGTCTCGGTGCTTAGGCATGACCTTCTCTATTTAACAGGCGCTTAAGCGCCGGATCGGGCGCTTAGGCGCTTAAACTTTTTGCACAATTTTTCACCTTTTTGCTCCAAATTTGATCCTTTTTCACTCCTTTAAGCATTTTTTCCATTTTTACTTATATCTGTAAGAAAAACACAAAAATACCTTCCATTAAAGCGTAATATCTAAAAAATAGGTATAAAAATGTGTCTAAAAATACTATATATTTAAGGTGTATTCCCAGCCCCTTCCCTCTAGTTGGAAGCTCACATGTTGACGAGGAATCTGCCCAGCCTCCCTCCCCCTCCCCGCTATCAAATATCTCCTGTCAAACAAGCCACTATTGAAGAAAGGGGTTTACAGGAAGGAGTCCCAACTGTTGGAATGCCTACCCAAGTCATACAGTTAATTTCCAGCTTAATGCGTATGGTTAAGGGTCGATGCAGTCAAAAGAAAATGGTTGTGAGTTTCCCTTTCATTCCTTTCGAATATAAAAGAAGAAAAACAACAAAGGATGCCAATGAGCAACCTCAGCTTGATGAACCAATAACTGATGAAGAGACCACTGCATCCCTATAACAAACAAATGTACAAATTTCAGATATTGTAGAACAACTACTTGTTGATACTGTTGTCACCTCAGAACAACCAACTGTTGATAATTCATCAACCTCAGAATAGCCCAATGTAAATATTTTGTCACCAACAGCTCAAACATTTTTAGATAGTCAGGCAGAGAAAGCCTTGCAGATAGTGGTATTTGCACCTCTAGTACATGCACAGTTACCAGCTATAGTGAACCAACCTCAATCATCGGTATTTCTAACATATTTCATAATAATGTATTATATTTTGTTTAGACATTAGATATTTAAATAGCTTTGTTAATGTGTAGTCCTCAATGTCAAAGTCGCACATTGATTTACGTGGGCGAGCACTGATATCTGATGAAATGCAAACAATGATTGATCAGTGCATATCACAATACCCTGTAAAGTGAGTAAATCTTCAACCTATAATTGCATTACAAGTTTATTAAACTGAAGTGATACAGATATAATGAGTACCATATAGGAATGACATTATTGTCAACATTCGTGACATCCTAAAAAATCAGGGTATGATGGAGGATGTACTGTGTAATTGATGGATTAACACTGATCAAATGGATGCCTTAGTCTCATTTTGAGTAGGAGGAGGAGTCAAAGTCCAACCTCATACCGGTAATACATATACGTGTCATCTTTATGCTATGTAAACAAATAAAAATAATGAACGTCATAAGATTTTTTAAAACTCCAAGAGAATATTTAAAGTGTGTCAATTCTTGCAGGCTTATTGAAAATGGAGGGTGGTGGCAAGGAAAGGTTTTTGGGCCAAATCATGAAGGAAGCGGTCAAAAATGCTGAGATCATCTTGTTTCCCATATTGGATAACCAACATTGGATATTGTTGGTTGTTGACTTGAAAGATAAGAAATGGAGATATA
This sequence comes from Phalaenopsis aphrodite, assembly GCA_003013225.1. Taxonomy (NCBI): domain Eukaryota; kingdom Viridiplantae; phylum Streptophyta; class Magnoliopsida; order Asparagales; family Orchidaceae; genus Phalaenopsis; species Phalaenopsis aphrodite. Next base: position 106,194 of record NEWO01001075.1, on the reverse strand, counting down.
CAATTAATTACCCAACAAAATGCATAAGGCAGTCTACGAACGTGTTGCAAGTTTGTACCACATAATATATCAATCCCATTCTGATTTTCCAAGACAATAACAAGTGTGCCATCAACCTTTGCAGATGTCAATGTTTGAAGAGGATGCTAGTCTAACTTTCAGTGCAAGGAAACCAGGAATATGGGGGCTGACAATGGTTAAGGGCGTACCCACTCAAAGTAACAGTATTGATTGTGACATGCTTGTCTCTAAGTACTTTGAAAAACTAGTTCAGGCCAGCCCAGTTGATTGGAGTCAGGAGTTGCGCTGGTAGGAAAAAACACCAAGATTTTGAGCAGAGTTAGCATATGAACTTTGCATGTGGTTTTCCTCTGTTAAATAAGAATGACCTGATTTGTTATCTTTGTTTTATTAGATAAATTGCTGATGTAAATTATGTCTGTGGTTCTTGTATATTAATCTTGACTGTTGTATTTGTAGTTGTATTGCTAATCAAACATTAATCTTAATTGTATTGTTTGTGGTTGTACTTTAGTATTTTTATGCGCATGTTTAGGTTGTATTCTATTTTAGAGTTTCACATTTTATTAGAATATTTCGTCGGTTATATCTCTGTTTTATTATGGTCTCATTTGTGAAGTATTTGATTTAATGGGAGTGATGTTGAAATGTGGTTTTATCTCTGTAGTATTTCAGTTGAAATATGCCAGAATAACTCCGGAATAAAATGATAGTAATACTTTAAAAGTAATGAAAGGTTAAGGAATACTGTTATACAATTTAAACATTACATAGATCAAAATAGACATTAAAATTCCTGTTCATTTAGAAAAGTCATTAGTAAATGTCAGGAAAGAATTATACTTCAAATAAATGGACATGGCAAACAAAAATTTCAACAAAATCGAGGTTAGGTTGTATTGTAATATATGGTTCCACGACCGCTGATTTTATTGGAATATGCCGCCAGAGATTCCAATCAAACCAGATAGAGGGGTAGAAATTTAGCAAGGTTTTATCCGCCGCGGTTGTACTTTGGTATTTTTACTGTCGTGTTTAGGTTGTATTCTAATATATGGTTCCAAAACCGTTGATTTTATTAGAATATGCCGCCATATATTCCAATCAAACCAGACAGAGCGACAGAAATTTTAACAAGGTTTTATCCGTCGCGGTTGTACTTTGGTATTTTTACTGTCGAGTTTAGGTTGTATTCTAATATATGGTTAACGACCGCTGATTTTATTGGAATATACCGCCAGAGATTCCAATCAAACCAGGCATAGGGGCATAAATTTTAGCAAGGTTTTATTCGCCGCAGTTGTGCTTCAGTATTTTTACTGACGTGTTTAGGTTGTATGCTAATATATGGTTCCATGACTGCTGGTTTTATTGAAATATGCCGCCAGAGATTCCAATCAAACCAGGCGGAGGGGCAGAAATTTTAGCAAGGTTTTATATGCCGCCATTGTACTTTGATATTTTTACTGTCTTTTTTAGGTTGTATTCTAATATATGGTTCCACGACCGCTAGTTTTGTTGGAATATGTTGCTAGAGATTTCAATCAAACCAAGCAGAGGGGTAGAAATTTTAGCAAGGTTTTATCCGCCGCGATTGTACTTTGATATTTTTACTGTCGTATTTAGGTTGTATTCTAATATATGGTTTTACGACCACTTGTTTTATTAGAATATGTCGCCAGAGATTCCAACCAAACCAGGCAGAGAGGCAGTACTTTTAGCAAGGTTTTATCTGCGAGGTTGTAATTCGGTATTTTTTGAGTAGTGTTTAGGTTGTATTCTAATATATTGTTCCACGACCGCTTGTTTTATTGGAATATGGCGCTAGAGATTCCAATCAAACCAGGTGAAGGGGAAAAAATTTTAGCAAGATTTTATCCTTCGCAGTTGTACTTCGGTATTTCTATGTTCGTGTTTAGGTTGTATTCTAATATATTGTTCCACGACCGCTGGTTTTATTGAAATCTTTGACGACAATAATAAACCTGTTATGACTCCTGAATAAAACGACAATAATATAATAAAAGTAATGAACGGTTAAGAAAAAGTCTGTTACAGTTTAAACATTAGATACAATGATAAACTCGTATTATGGCTACACATTCTATATATTATCATCTATGTCCATTAATAAACTTGTATATGTCTCTGTGTGTTGTGTTGCAGAAAGTTCCTGTTCATTGAGAGTAGTAATGAGTAAATGTCAATAAAGAAGTATACTCAAAATAATGGAAATCGCAAAACAAAAATTTCAGCAACATCGAGTTCTCAACTTGTATAAAGTGATATGCCATTAAAAAAATATTTGGCTCGCATTGCGGAACGTTATCATGACTTGAACCAGTATCTTTCTCCTTTCATGTATACAATATTACATGTTAGCGAGTAATAATTTAGCGAACTAAAGCAACACTTAAGATTATAGATAACATTTACTTTTGATTCTCTTGTCTTTTTCCCAGTAGCCTTTTAACCTTGCATTAGATATTCCTTTTGGGTGCATCTTCGTGGGATCATTCACATTTTTCTCTTTACTCAGTGTCTTCTTCTTCTTTGATTTTGTATTTTCCTGAGGTTCTCGCCCACCAATATGGCTTCGACATCGATTGCTAGTTTATTAAATGCCTCCAACACAAACTTCTTGGCAATTTCATGACTTTGCGTTCTGGTGCCGATCTGATATGCAAATTTATGAATGTGATTGAGATAGCTGAGTCCACTTGCAAAATTTGGCAACATGTCTGACCCTTTATGATGTGCATAACCATAATTGTTATATGTCCCTTTTAGCATTAATAGACCACCGAAGTAATATATATTTATCAGGGATTTTTGTTACATTTTTGTGCTGAAGAACCCTTAGAGCGTGAGCACATAATAAGCCCATCATTTCAAATTTTTTACAACTACGGATAATATCAGAATTACCTCTGTCTAGTTTAACAATCAAGGGTCTATCTCTGTCCTTATTATCGATACTTCAAATATGAAATTCCGACTCAATATTAGCGAAGCAATCCACAACAAGCCCACACAAACCATGTAGAAACTATGCTTCAAACAATGAATATAGCATCCTTGTGTAAAGTAGAGCAACCCATCTCAACACGGGACTACTTTTTATAGAGGGAGATATTGCAGACTGTTGACATTTAAAATCTTCATCCTTCTCATTTCTTCTCCAAGATTTCATGACATATTTAAGACCGAAAAAACATTCAGTGAGGGTGCCTGTTGCCTTGGAGATACTATGGAAAATATTATTAGTGTCTTCACTTCTTTGCATTGATAGGATCTCAATTTCAAAAATTTCTTTATTAAAGACGGTTACCCACTTATGCTTGATATTATACAATTCATCCAACTAAACATTCTCGTGTAGATTTTCTTTCTCGATCATTGCACCCCAAGCTTTTTCAAACTCTTCTTTTGAGTCACATCTGCTCAAGAATTTATAAAAAAAGATCATTGACTCTTTTGCTACCCACGCCATAATGGACTTTTGAAGATAATTTCTTGTATAAGTGCTATTGACATAATATATGTCTGGTGTACGGCAGACACTCTTCAATGGCTTTAGACATTGCTTGATTATGGTTAGTGAATATTTTTATTGGGTGCTTGTTATCCATTATATAGATAAAAGCTTTGAATAACCACTTGAATGATTCAATCATTTCATCTGATAAAAAACCAACCCCAAAGATAATATTCTGCTAGTGGGGTTTCACACCGACAATTGGAGCACAACATAAATTGTATTTATTCAGTCTATAACTTGTATCAAATATTATTACATCCCCAAAGCAGTCGTAATCAATCATGGACATCCCATTGCTCCATAAAAAATTCAACAAACTACTAGACTCGTCAACTTGGAAGTCCTACACAAACATTGGATCCTCCGCTTGCCATGTAGTGAACAATTGTATGAGAGAATTAGCATCCCCTAGTTCAATTTGAACTCTTCTCTCTTTGTATGAAATTATAGGCATCCCTCTTCGTGCAATCAAGATTCTCCACTCTTTCGACCTTTGTAGCGAGGAATCTGAATGCATCGCTCGTTCTAATCTCTAATTTTTTCATTAATTTAAGGATATCAACACTGATGCCACTCATCTTTCTACTGGAACGCAATAGATGCATGTCACCGTCCTCCACCAATGGATGGTTGTGAATTTCTATGAATTACTTAACCGACCAGTTGCCTTCTAAATCAATGACATATCAGATTATGGTTGAATAACCAGTCCTTGTGTCTGCTCTTTTGAACCTCACCGTGAAATTGTCCTTCAACTCTTTATTGAAACCAACCTTACCACAAACAAATTCCTTTGTCGTAATCTTATTTGAATTTGGCCAAAAACCATCGTGGTCCTTTCGCACAGTAAATCCAATATGGTGTGCATATATACAATATTGTTCATAGGCTTCCTTTTCATTGTGGACAACTGCATGAAGCAATTTCTCTACCTCGGGTAACTACAAATTTAAACATTAGCATTAGCACCCCAAAAGGAAATCAATACAAGGCTACAATACATAAATCACACAATCATAATGCCATAATATAACCCAGATAACAACATTGCAGTGCCAATATAACAGACCAATCAAATTGCATTATTAGATCGAGATATGTTACTAGCAGCATCGTTAAAAGCCTTTGATACACAGATAACGCTGTGATAAAACCACAATAATGCCCTGATAACACAATTAGAACGCCAATATAAGACTCCGGTAAAACATCTCATTAGATCAAATAACACTAGGATAACACCACACTACCACCCCACCATATAGGAGACCTTACTAGGAAAAAACACCCGCATAACACCACAATAACACAAACATAACAACAATAAACATCAACATAATAAACCAAAATAAAACCAACTCATCAGATCCAATATTACCTTAATAACATCTTGATATTATTAAAATAACACCAAATCCCGACGACAATAATGTTACAAGCAAATGATACTGTAACAAGTCTAAAAACAACCAGTATAGCATCGTGATATTACTTAAATAACACCACGTCCCACACTAACTGAAACTTAGCATTACACATCAGTTAAAAATAGAGCAAACTTCATTAACAAAACAAATATTACTTAAAACCTAAATCTGTAGTAAAACAACTGTAACTTACCTGCCGAATACCTTATGAACAGCTAAACTGAGCTCATTCTCATGATTCTCAAAAATATTTTGAGATTCTAGTTCATTGTCATGTTTCTTGCAAGTATTTTGAGATTCCAACAACAATTCCTCATCAAGAAATACTTCCATCGAACCATATCCACCGAATATGAATGGATCCCTAGAAAGGCAACGAAATGAGAATATCCCCAATTCCTAAACCTAAAGGAGACAAAATACGACTTTTTCCAATTAGCGGGAATCAAAAACGACAAAAGTGCATTTTTTTTTTGTGCTTAGGCAAGACTCGGGCCGGGTCGGACACAATATAATATAGTTTTTACGATAGTGGGGATATATTCTACGTGGCAATTTGTTATTGGCTTCTACATGCAGGCTTGCATACATTACACGTATGGAATAATTTTTCATAATTATATGGAGAGGTTATTCTAGTTATTGGGAGATTATTAATCGATTATTGTATGGATTAAAGTAGAGGTTGTTGAAGTGGAATCGTAGAGAATATTGGGGATTATTGGGGGTTATTGCAAGAAGTTATTGAAGTGGAACTGTGGAGATTATTGGGGGTTGTTGGGAGTTATTGCAGGGGATTATTGCAGTGGAACCATAAAGGTTATTGGGGGATTATTAGGGTGTTGTTGAGGGGTTTTTGCAGCGTTATTGGAGTTAATACTCCAATAACCTCCCAATAACCTCCAAATAACCCTCCAAATAATATTTGTAGTTTCACTCTAATAACTTGCGTGGTTCCACTTTAATATTTTTTAGGTGGGCACGATATAGCACACATGACAGTATTCTACTGGGAGTCCGCACGTAAAGTCACGACCGGAGTCCGGACAGAAGATTTTTCAAGGCGTTGAGCAGACATGGGTGATTAGTAATTAATAAATAATTTATATATTATCAAATTAATTATAATTAGATAAATTTATATGTAATTATTTAATAGTTAATAAATAATTAAAATATATTTTAAATTCTAAATTATTTAAGAGAATTCTAAATAATTTTTAATTTACATAATTATTAATTGATTAATGTTATATTACTGATTAATAAGTAATTATTTTAAATAATAATTTTTAATTTATATAACTTATTATTAATTAATGTAAATGCCCTGTTTTATACGTTTTGAGGCTTTGAATACTCGTGTATATTTTTTTATTTAATAATTATTTTTGAATGTTCAATAAATACTATTAAATCTTTTTCAAGTTGTCAAACAATTTCTCAAGATTTATTTATTAGCATATCACATGATTTTTAAGATTAAGCAACCTCAATATTTGATAAATTGGGATTGACAAGATTTACTAAATCATATTTAAATTAAATCCTACTTGCAATCAGAGAACCCCTAGGGGATGTCTAGTAACGGATTTAGAATAGGATTCAAGTATGAGGTTGTTTGGTGGTAGCTGAATCGCAAAATGCACCTCTGCAACTTGAAATTCGGCAAGTCCCAATTTCACATCGATTTGTGGTGAATCCTAATTTTAGTTAATTCCACAGTTTGACGGATTTAATATGATTTAGAAAATAAATGGAAGTTGGGGTACGACATCCTTGTGGCAACTGCATCTTCTACATTTATTTTTTTTCTTCACTACTCAAATGCCCTTGACATCTGCTTCTCTCATCCTGAGCGCAGCTAAAGAGAATCCGAGAAGAAGTTCAACATTGACCTCCCTTTTATTTCATAAAAAGGTTGGTCTCTATGTCACGCGACATCTTTGTTTGAAGGAAATATCAGACAATTTTAATATGTTTGTTGCTAGAAATTGATTTATGTAATTATAATTTCAACTTTCAACTATGATAATTTGGCATATTAACTAGCCCCACAGTACTCTGACAATTTCTTTTCAAGGAGAGTTGTATTGTTATGCAGCAGATGATATTCAATATTCAGAAAATGTGGTGCAGAAAAGTAGTCTGGACCATCAATTATAAATGGGCAATAAATTTGTCTCTCTTGATATTTTTGGCATTTGTCTGTTAAATTTGGCTATATGTAACATTACTTCGTTATTCTGCCATGTTGAGTGCGTCTGTCTAGCTCTTTCATCATCTCTATACTATGACCCTTTGAACTTATTTTTTGGCCTGTGATGCCTGTATTATTGTGACTATGTTCCTGTGATGCCTGTATTATTGTATTATTGCCTTATGTTCTAGATAAACTTTGAAGGCATTTAAAAAATGTTCCTTTTCATTGATTTGAAGAAGCTTTTTTTTCAATTGGATCCCATATACTATCATAAAATAGCCTTACTTCACATTACACAATATGATTCAGCTTTACTTCATAGACAGTTAATCATACGATGGCTCGTTTAATCATTGCTAGGAGTTATTTTCCTTGGAAATCTTCTGAAACATTTCTTCATTCTGATTATAAATATTCTGAAACATGTCCTTGTCTTGTTAATCATTTGTTAGGAGTAATTTTCTTTAGAAATACTTTGAAGCTTTTCCATGTTTTGATTATAAATATTATGAAGCATTTCCTTCTTTTGTTAATCATTTGATTGGAGTTATTTTTCTATTATAGTAAAATGCTTTTTTTTTGGGTTGCATTTATCATCACAAAAAGCAGTTATAAAGTATCCCCAAATGAACCTCAATCAA
>NEWO01001075.1:83632-94507 GCA_003013225.1 Phalaenopsis aphrodite | reverse complement strand
AAAAAAATAGGAAAATAATATTTGATGAGTGTAGAATTAGAGGACTTTAGAGTGACAGGCTAAAACCCCATAATTTGGTCTATTGTTTTAGGTTTTGATGCGAGATGTTAGCCCCCAGGTGGAGGGATAAGAGGAGACCCTAAAGTGAGAGCTAGTATCTTCACTGCCTAGCCCGTCTTAAGAACTATTCAAACTTTAGATTAATCAATGTTTTTTATAGCATCTCTAGTAAGGGTAAATAATATAATTGCACCTATTTGTCACAATCTCTCTCACTACTTGTTTTACTTTTACAAATGTCACTAATTTCATCGTATGAGGAAGAGTACTTTTAATATATTAAACCCCACTTTCCGATTTCACTAAGTATTTTAGTTTAGAAGTAGAAGTAGTATTATGGTGATAATTGTAGGATATAATCAAAACCAAAACTTTATCGACCTTCCAAGCTAGACTGTGTTATTTTAGAATAGAACTTCTCTTGAAAGCCAACATGATTAACCTCAATCTCCGTAGGATCGATATTCAGGGCTTAATCTGAAAGCCATATATTACTTGATAATGATATGTATACGTGAATAGAATCCATACTATTAAAGATAAAATTGAAACCTTACTTTGCTTAGGATCAAGTTTTTGGTGCTTAGTTGTGTCAACTTCATAAATTCTACATATGAAAAATATCGGCATCAATCACCTATCCTTAGAATAATTGTTAGTAAAATATAGGAGTGAATCCAACACCTACACCTAAATTTGGTCGACCTGCTATTGACCCCATTTTTTGAGATCTTTTCCTTTCTCTAGATACCCTAGAATCTAGCCTTAAAATTTCCTTATTTTGACTCTCTTAGAGGACTAGACTGAGACCCACACCTCTTAGAAATTCAAGCAATTTCTTTGCTCCTTGCAGTTTCATATGGACGATTTTAGATCCTCAATATTCAATTGAGCCGATCGAAAAAAAAACCGACATATTGAAACTCAAATTGAGCTCCTATAGAAATTTGAAAGACATAGGTGGACCCCGTGACGTACGTGACATTTGACTTGCAATTGTGAGTGATGTGTTTGACTATGGTTGTCGTTTAAGCGATGACCGATCATCAATTCGCTTGTTAAACGGCTCTGATCAGGTCAAAACAATTTCATTTGTCGCACCATGCGGGAATCAAAGTTAATTTGACGCGATCGACGTGAATTTGTCTGGATGATTCCGGATGACGAAACGAACTGCACCGTTGCATCCGGGACGTCAATTTTAGCTGGGACGGACACCCATTTTGTTAGGGCATCGTGAACGAGTAAATCGCATGAAATTCTTTTTTCTTACATTATCTTGAAAATAATGTATTTGGTAAAATTTTCATTTATATAAAAGATATTTTATAAATCTTTTTTTTTATCCTTCTCACATGCGCTCCCCTTTCTTTTTTGACCGAAATATGCCCTAGCTCTTTGTTCTTCTTTACCGAGCGATGGCCCTAATTCCGGTTTCTCCGGTCACCGTATTCCTCTCCGGTGCAGCTTACCTTCTCCTTCGGTCATAACTGCCGTTCACTCTATTGTAATAGATTTTCCCACCTAAATGAGTCTGGTAACCTTCTCGTTCTTGAATTTGGACGTTCTCTTTGGCCTTTGAGGTGTTTCTTGTCACCTCCCTTTTTTTCCACTGTCGGTGAGCCCTGGCCCTCTCGATGGCTATAAATACCCCTTTGTGTGAAGCATTTGGTTGTATTATTTTTTTCTTTGGAGATTTTGGATAAACACAGTGTTGATAGCTCTTTTTCTATTGGAAGTTTCTGTTCCAGGATTTTCTTACTCTTCTCGTTCTGGTATTAGCAAGGAGTTAAGGTTAGACTTTATTTATTTCTAGAATGTTGTTTAATCTCTGGATTAGTTGTCTATGCGATAATATCTTCTGAATTATGAAATGAATAGATAAAAGAGAATTGAGATATTAGTTTGATTACCTCTTTGGTGGAGAAATAAAGCTTTCTTATGAACATCTATTTGGATTTTTTTTAAAACCTACAGCTCTCCTTGCTGCATGGTTTTTTTTTGGAACTTACGGATTGTTTAGCCTCTGAACCAGGGTTTCTTTTGCAAGAAAGATATATTGAGACCTTAAAAAAATATTTGAATTCTTTTCATTATTGTTTTCTCATTGCATTACTTTTGCATGGGGATCCTTGGATTTATTTAATTTATAGGGGATTCTGTTTCAAACTCCTTGGTTGGGCATTTGGTTTTGCTTGATTTTGGAGGCTTTATTTTAAGCTTCTCGATTATTCTCTTTTTCAAAATGAAGATCTGTGGATTCATTTAGTTTTTGAGAGTTTGGTTTCGTGCTTCCTGTTGTCCCTTTACTCAAATATCAACCATTTGGAGTATTTTGATGTTTTGGAATATCAACTTGGAGCTCGGTTCTGCTTCCTGCTGCTCCCTTCATTCAAATTTAAATATTAAAAAAAAAACATTTAATGATTTAGGTAGCTATTTGGTGGCTCGGCTTTGTCTTGGTGGTGGCTCATTCTTCTGGTCATTTGCTGGGCTCGATTTAGCTCTATGTTGGGACGGGTTTTGCTTAAAATTAAGCTCAATTTCAAAAAAAATTATATTATGCACTAGGCCTTTGCTGGGCTTGGTTATGGTTTGGTTGTGGCTGGATCTTTAGTCATTTTTGGAATCATTGGTTGATGGTTTTATTCATTTATTGTCCCTATTCGTGAGTCCTTATTTGTGGGTTCTTTATGTTGAGTACTGGTTAGTAGTCTAAGTTACTGTATAGGCTTTGTACGAAAATTTTTTAGCTGTTTTAGCCTTTGGGCTGCGATTTCTCTTGGCTAGGAAGGTGTATTGAAACTTCGAGAAGTGTTTTAGTTCTTTTGATTACCATCTTCTCACTACATTGTTTTAACATGGAGATTTATGGATTTATTTAATTAATTGGGGCTTCTGTTTTGAGCTTCTTGGTTGTCTTCAGTTTAAATTCAATTCAGTTGGATTTGTCTGATTTTGGAGACTCTATTATAAGCTTCTTGTTTATCACCTGTTCGAACAAGAACTTTGGATTTACTTAATGTTGAAGGCTCTATTCTAAGCTTTTCATTCGTACTTTATTCGAAGAAAAATTTTGAACTTATTTAATGATAAGGGCTTTTGTTTTGAGTCTCTCGAGTTTCTTCAGTTTGAAGTGAATGCACATGGATTTATCTAATATTTAGGGGCTTTATTTTGTGCTCCCCTTGTTGCTCCTATTTGAATACATGGCGGAGTCATATTTTTTTGCTTTGAGAAGTACATGTGGGGCTCAGTTTTTGCTCTCGTTGCTTCCCTTTTTTTAAATACATGTTGGAGACTATTTTCTGGTTTGAGAAGTACATGTGGGGCTCGATTTTTGCTCTATTTGATTCCCTTTGATTAAATATATGTTGGAAACTATTTTTTGGTTTGAAAAATTACATTTGAGGCTCTATTTTTGTCCTCCTTGCTGTCCCTTATTTAAACAACAGCTGGAAACTATTTTCTGGTTTGAAAATTACATTTGAGGCTCGGTTTTTTTGCTCTCTTTGCTTCTCTTTGATTAAATATATGTTGGAAACTATTTTTATGGTTTGGGAACTAATTTGGAATTGCAGCTTTTGTTCTTATTGCTGCTCTTAGTTGAGCATGTATTGGATTATCATTCTTTGGGTTTTAAATGCTTATTTGGAGTTGCAGTTTTTTTGCCCCTCTTGTTGTCCTATTCAAATACATATAATATTCAGATTTAAATATATGATTGAAGACAAATTTTATTGTTCTTCTTGTTACCTTACTTGAAGATATACTGTTTTGGCTTTGAATATCTATTTGGAGATGCGACTTTCCATTCTTCTTGCTACCTCTGTTTGAAGGTATATTGAGATCGATTGTTTAATTTTAAATAAACAGATAGGGGCTGATTTCTATGCTCATTGCTGCTTCATTCAAATGCATGAAATAAAGGAATATTTTTTATTCGAATATTTGTTTTGGAATTGTAATTCTCGTACCTTTCGTTGCCTTATTTGAATGCATAAGTTGAAACTTGGGAGGAATATTTACTTAATCCTTAAAGTATTGCTGGAATTGGCTTTCTGGTTACACAAATTTCATGAGTTTGAATTTGGTAATTTGAAGGTTTAAGCACATTTATCTTTAGAAAGTTGATAGAGCATGCAACGATCATGTGTACAAGTTTAAAGTTTGAACTTAAAGGTAGAAGGTGGATGCTATAGAAATGCTTAAATAAATACCTCTCTCATTTTTCTTGATATGGAATGTACAAAATCTTGTTGGATGAGCATATGAAATATTGAGGTGGCCTATTATTTCGAGACGAGGGGTAACAAGCGATGATGCAAAGAACCATTTGACAACTTAGTTTATAGCTGAAATATGAAATCAATACTCAATTAGTGTGATGCCCTTGCACCCCTAAATAGTCAACGACTCTAACCCCTTTCAAAGTGCCTGAGAATTGGTATTTAGGAAAGAAAAGATACTACAAATCTTTTCACAGATACTACACTTAGGAAAAAATAGATACTACGGGTTTTACATAGATATTACACTTGCACAAGAAATATATACTACACTCACATACACACTATACAGTTCATACACTACGTCACAAATAACATAATACACCTCAGATATTATATAACGAACACCATACACTATGCCCTACACAACAGACACTATATTTCATGTATAGGTGCACTGCACTTTGATAAGTTTAGATACTACATTTCACGTATAGGTGCACCACACTTTGAGGAGTTCAGATACTACTTCGTTCGCATATTCACTAAATGATAGGGTGTAAGAATGTTTGATATTAGGGGTGATTCGTTGGTGGCCTCTAGTTGATGTTGATAGGCTGACCTCAATATATTAGTTGCCTGTGGGATCGAGATAAGGAGAAAAGGGGTCTAGTCTGAGCCTATCCCCAAATTGAAATCTAATATCCCATCTTGAGACTTTCATATGCTCATCATTTAACTTTTCTTTTATAACCTGCAAATGTTTACCTAACCCATTTATATCATATAATTGCAATCTGTTTTGAAGCTTTAGCAGAATTTGATCAGGTACGCTTTTATTTATTTAATTTCCGTACTTTATTTTCTGCATATTTCTTTTTATTTTGTACTGTACTGTACTTCGCTACATATCCCATGCATTTTCTTACCGCATTTTACAACATAGTCTCTTTGTCTGTTCTTTGTTGTCTTGTATATATTTACCGGTATTCATGCTTTAGTTACTACCTTTCTAGTATGTTTGTGCAATCCCCTAGGATAGGCCGTTCAAGGCATGGTTTTTCTCTTTTCTTTATCCCTCTTCTCAGAACAAGATGACGACGTGTTCGGTTGACGATTCATCTCCGGACAACGGTCAAGACAACTACCAAAGATAGAAGGATGAGCTTATGCAGAAGTTCGATAGATTTAAATAACATAGCTATAAGACGCTGAGGTCGTCCATTTCACATGACGTAAATCCTCACATTATCTTTTAGGACTTTCTCTGATTTTTATATCGTACGATATAAGTCCTAAAATTTTTAGGATTCCGAGGTTGTCATCTGGTATGACATAATTCCTCATATTTCCTCGGTCCATTCACATATGAAATGTAATTATAAGCCCTGAGTATCGAAAATAATTTGCAAAACTAAAACATTACATAATTTCTCTTTCAAAGATGTAAAGCCAAACCATAGATTAGTTTGAGATGTCACTGATTCTTCTTCAAGATCTTCGACATCTCCTACTTTTCGTTCCTTTGGATTCTGAAAATAACTGTTCCTATTTGAACCGATCCCATTTGATTTTTCTTATGAATAATCGTGGAAACTTGAACGTTGAATTCTTGAAGACGAAACCTCTGATCATTAACGAGATTTTTCTTAGCTGACTTCGGTTGTCTATGATGTAATTAACTATAGAGGCTTGCTCTTATAGGGAATTTAAGAACCTAGATTAATCTAAACCCTATCTAATCTGTGTATTAGATAGGGGAATTTGTCGGCTGTAAATTTCGTAGACCAAAATAGAGTCATAAACTTTTAAGTTTAGATAGTTAAGCCTACTAATAAGTGAAACATTCATCCTCCGAGATGATATATCATTTATGGAATTATGCTGAGCTATTTAAACTATTAGATATATGTGATCTATTAAGTCTCATCATTTCTCAAAAAAAATAAAGGATGCCATTTTCACAAAATTAAAATTACATTATATATGTATTAAAATTCTAAATTTAAATTTTAAAATCTTATTTTTGAAAGAAAAATAGCCGACAAATTTTGGCGACTCTGCTGGGGAGTAGTTCCTCTCTGTATTTTGATCAAGAGGTTTTGCTTTCAAACATCGGTAGTGTGCCCACACCCCTAATGGTCAGACTATCATTCTTCCGTTGACGTACTTCACTCATTTCCTCCTTGAGTAGGTATTGTCAACTCCCTTGATTCTGGAGCCACTGTTCAATCACCCATAAAAAGAAAGGTTCCAGAATCTTTAAATTTTAAATAAAATGGATTCCCAATAGGTGTGAGATGTTAGGAGACGATTCATAGGAGTGAATTTGATTCGAGAAAGCTTTCTCTTTAAATCACGAACACATGTCCTACACATCTTACTCTTTCCTTTATTTATGACATTTTGATTTGATTATTGAAAACCTATAAATAAAGCTTAAGATGTACATATATATAAAGAAACTTGTTTGGATAAGTCTCGAAGGAGACACCCAGTTAAATGATTTGGTTTGATTTAAGATAGTCATCCTAAATTCTTGCAATCATGGCTGCAAATATCGTGAGTCTAATTTCTGGAAAATTTGAAATTACAGAAAATAACTACACCAAAGTTAATCTTCTCCTTCGACACTGGAATGGACTTGGCTGTAAATAAGAATGAGCTGCCTGAGAGAGCCGTCATTCTCTTTGGACAAGGATTTGACAATACTGACATTAAGTTTGAAGACATTACAGTCGCTGTACTGAGAAATAAAATTCCTGAAATGGTGGAGCCCATAGTGGAATTCAACCTAAAGTCGACGCATGAGTTCCCACCTTTGAAAAGGGTGTCAGCTGAGAAGAACATTGCTACTGTTACAAAGATTGCTAAAATTGTCAAGGATACCGTGGAAATAACTGTTACTACCCCCACCGCTCTAATCACTGCACCTGTCACTTTCCCCGCTCAACTTAAAGGGAAGGAGATTCAGGTAAATGAAGAGCCTGTCGCTGTGGAGGGTTTGACGTTCTTGAGGGCACCTTCTGTGTTTGAAATAGGGTCTAGTTTGAGGTCTGCACCTCTGACCAAGACTTAAAGAAGGAACAAGAACCGAAGAATAACTAAGATCAAGAAAGTGAAAGCTGCCGAGATTGTTGCCTCAATTTCTTTGGATAAAGACGAAAAAATTGGATTACCCGAGACCTCCCCTCTCTTAAGAGGGAGCAGGTTTCATCCACTGTCTGCTGCTCTTAATGAAGAGGATGTTCAGAAGATCGTTGCTACACTGTCTCAATTTTATCTCCGTAATAACCAAGTAAAGACTAAAGGATTTGTACCATTAACGCTAGTTCGTATGGTCTTTGAGAAGCTGACAAAGAAAGAAAGATCTTCTATTGATGAAATCCTCAATAGGATGGGATGCGCTGTGTCACCCCAGATAAGGAGATAAATACTGAAGAACGATAAGTTCGTTTCATAACCTGCATAGAAATTTGAGAAAAGAAGAGAAGGTTTGCTTCTGCAAACCTCTCGAAGTGTCGGTTCAGATGATCGTTGTTTAAGTTTTGCCGCTACTACTCCATGACTGCCTAGGATTCCCATCAGACATCGTTTGGGAGCCCGTGTTCCTCCCGTTTCTGTCGCTGTCACTTCTACAGTCATTCTTTCCCTAAATTTTAGGGGACAAAAAACCATTAAATATCATCTTAGACCAAGAATAAGTGTACCCAAGGTACAGGATAAGCCCTTACCATGGTCAGAAAGATTAAGGAATAGTAAAAGATTACCTGTTGAGGTGTCTGGTTCAGACACTAGGGGGCCTACCGGTTCTCAGCATATGGATATCACCAATAAGTCACTTGACTCCAAGATATTTGTATCTGAGAAGATGGTGTGGCGACTTAAGGTCGTTGAACCAACACATACAGAAGAGCCTATGATGGAAAATTCAAGAGAAAATTCCACATATGTTGTGTTGCCCACTGCAATCGCCGTTGAAAACTTTGCTTGTCAGTTGTTACAGACTGATCCTAAGGTGTCTAAAAAAGACCCAATTGAAATAAAAATAGAAAAGCTCAGAAAGGACATTAAGCAGTTTTTTAAGGAAAGGGGAGATGAATTGGATGATGAAGAGGATTTGACTGACTATATGGATGAAGATTTCACCAAGATAAATGTGGTTGAAACCCGAGCATCTTCATCCTTATGAGAGGAACTAGGAGAGGAGAGTGTTGTGGAAATATTGCAAAAGATTGTTTAGCAAAAAGATGAGCAGATGGAATACATGAAAGCAAAAATGGAAGAAATGATGGCTGCTATTATGACTTTTCAAAGCCAGCCACAGTGTCAAAAAATAATACCTATTAAAGTAAACCAACCAGACGTTATACAAATCGACGATAATAAAAAAGAATCCACTTATGTTAATAAAGAAGAACAATGTAAGAAAGATCATGTCCATAATTCAATACCAGAGAAGGACATTAAAAGTATGATAGAACAGCAGGTGAAAGAAACCTTGATACAGTCCAAAGGCGGTGCATCTATTCCAAGGGGTAGACCATATCCTGAAGAATTTTATGTCATGCAATATCCCAAGGGTTTTGTACCACCTCTGTTCAAAAAATTTGATGGAACAAGAAACCCTCAACAACATTCGGCACATTTTCGCGCTAGTTGTTGCAACGCAGGGGGGAATGATGCATTACTTTTTCGACAGTTTTTCAATAGCCTGTCTGTAGTGGCATTCGATTGATATGCAGAATTACCAAATGGTTTCATTAAAATGTTTGCGGAATTAGAAGATCTCTTCATTAAACGATTTGTCGGGGCTCGACACCATATCACTATCGGTGATTTAGTGATCGAGAAACAAAGAACAGATGAGACTCTAGTGGATTACATTCTATGTTGGAGGAATTTAAGCATGAAATGCAAATCGAAACTTCAAGAACAACATGCAATTGAAATCCTGTTAAAAAGTATTCATGGACCAATCGCTTTCCTCCTCAAGGGGTTCACGATTAAAACTTTTGAAAAACTACTCAGTAAAGCCGAGAGTCTTCAAGAGGATGCTAAATAACTGGATTTCATTGAGAAATTTGAAAAACAGAGACCCACAAAAGTCTTCAAGAAAAAGTCCAGGACTGTTGCAATTATTGATAAGGGTAAGCAGCGATTGGAGATTAAAGTTGAACAATCACAACCAAGCCATCAGCCTCCTCAGCAATACCAAACACAATCATCCTAGCGGAGGACTTATCAGACAAATAACAGATCAATTCCAACCCTGACAGAGCATTTGACAAAGTATATCCTTTTAAAGATGAAGCAGTTGGTAAAATGTTCCGCAATCTGATCAAGAAACCGGGATTCAGCTTGCCATAACCAAAGAAGCCCAATGAGGTTGATAAGAATGATCACCCATTATATTGCCCATATCATAGAATGATTGGACATACACTAGATAATTGCTTTTCTTTCAAGAATTGGTTGCAATATAATCTCAGGGACGGGAACATAACGATCGCGAAAGAGTATTTGAAGGAATCTAGACAAGGTTCAATCAATACAGTTTCGGTTGATCCCATTGTTCCGATCGATCCTTACGCAGTCGAAGATGGGTGGAATATTGTTTGGACAAAGTCTTCAAAGAAAATACTGAATCAAATTCATAATACTTCAGTACAACTGCAATTCGAGATCAAGAACCCGCTGAGCCAGTATTGTCGATTACGGTAGAAGAAGATTCAAAGAAGACTAAAAAACTCATTGAAAAGCCAAAATGTGAAATGAAACTCGATTGTCCAAGATTATTTACTACGGATTTGGGAGAGAAATCTCTCAAACCACTGACCTTGTATGATTTCTTCTTGGCTCCATGAGGGGCACGTAATACTATGGAATTCGACTTTGGCTACGTTCTGACTGTTTCTGTTGATGGTATAATTAGGGATGACTCTTCTAATCCCGATACTAATCTCAATATTTCTGATGATTTTCAAATTGTACAGAGTTCCAACACATGTGACGGTGAGCCAGGAGGAAATCTTGATGATAATAATTATGATTCAGAAGACAATACACCCATATTTGAATTTTATGGTTCGCCGATTGCGATAGAGTTAGAGTTTGCAGATTCGGAAGGAATCCTAGAAGAATCAGTTACTTCAGCTCATGTAGAGGCAGTTCCAAAATCAAGTCATGATTCAGAAGAAGTGACAGAAATAAATTTGAGAAGCGGAAAAGTAATACCTCCGAGAACAGGTTCAAAGAATGCAATGAAACAAATAATTATTCAGGATAATCCAATCCCACCGATTGATGAAATACCTGTCCATAATGGAAATGAGGAAACAAGCATTAAGGTGGACTATAATGTACTATCCCATCTTAGGAAATTACCTGCTAAGTTGAGTATATACGATGCCTTAATCCTATCAAAGGAAATGATAGAGGCTTTAATAAAAGCTTTGCTAGATCCAAAAATCTATTTTGCTCAACTTGCTAGTACTTCCTCGGATGAGGTTTGTTCATTAAGAGAACAAGCAAAAATAACATTCACAAATGATGATTTGCTACTTGGGACAGTTGATCATAATTG
>NEWO01001074.1:149811-160266 GCA_003013225.1 Phalaenopsis aphrodite | reverse complement strand
GTCGTTGGTGCCATTATAATCTCCAAAAGAAAGAAGAAAAGTTGATAAAATCTAAATAAATTCTGAAAATTTAGAAAATCACAATGTGGAACATTCTAAACTTAAATCCACTAAGTAAGAGTTCTTCACCAAAAGATTTTCTCTAAATCTCTTTAATAAATTCCAAAGTTTTGGATCTAGGTAATGTAGGAGAAATCCTTGGTGGAAATAAAAAAAATTTTAGTTCAAAGTGTAATTCTTACCGAGAGATGATGAAATCCGAACTCCTTTTGTCTTCTAATCCCTTTAAATCCAAGCTTTTGCAAGCCCTAGGGTGTAAACCGAAGGTTGAAGGTGACCAAATGGTTAAAAATTGCGTTTCACAAAAATTCAAGGTATTTGGGGATTTTAGGGTCTTGGGTGCCGTCGGCGCCCATGCTGGCGCCAGTGCCAAAAATATAAAATTTCCATTATTTTCGCACATCAGTTATTTCCAATTCACTTCAACATCTAATTAGTCTTTTTAAAGAATAGTATTCATCCTTAAATAATCCACAAACAAATGTTTTTACAAACAACACAAAACCAACTTTTATATATGAAATTCCAAATTTTTACAAACACAAATTTTTAATAACACTGACACATACATAAAGCAAATCACACTATAATTCAGCGTCGAAATCAAGCCAAACCACTAGAACGCTGAAAACTAAATTATACATACAATTAAAGTTATTGGAGTTTTAAAGCAAGGCAAATCCAACACAATTACATTAAAAACATAATTGATTTTAAACAATGGAAAGTCCAACTTCTTCAATTACCTTTCTTCATCTTCAGTACTATCTCCTCTAATATCTCCCACAGACTGAAAATATACATACAAATTATAGAATGGTCGGTATGGGAATTAATTAGTCAGATTTTCATCGATTCATTCATTCTTCTTAAACATCTGCACCAAACCTGCTTCAATTCATCCCATATGATTAAAGTGTTCCTTCATCCTCCAATCTAAGTGATCAAAAAGGTAAGTAAGATTTTCTATCGCATTCATGAGATTCTAAAGTTCTCTTTCTATCCTCTTGATTTTCTTTCCAAAACTTATGAACTTCCAACTGTATTTTCTTTTTCAAAACTTGTGAACTTCCAACTGTACAGGGCATTAAGGGTGTCGAAGCATGTGATGATTGATTCAAGATAATGTCCAACGCTTCATTTCCATTCCCAATATAGTTTTCATCAATAGGATCCATGGGTTCCCAGGGTAATAAAAATTTCTCCAGCCTTTCATATGGTACTTGAGATTGACTGCAAAGTAAGAAGATTGTAGAAGGATGCACAGTCCATTTATAGGCCCATTCATTATAATACCCATAATAGATTTATAAATAATTGACCCCACATCAATGAGCTTTCCCAATTGAATGCAATAGTTTAAAATTGTACTTTCTTTTATAACTTTACTAATTTTCATTGTAGGGAGTAGTTTTACAGAGATGAAGAAATGTTATTGTTTAGATATCAGATTTAGCAGTGAAGCGAAGAAACTAACTATCCCTCATCTCTAATTTTCCAATTATCATTTTCATCCATCAGAAATCAGTATACATCATACATCAATTCCTTCGTTGGAATAAAGTTCATATAATGACAGACCAACACACTTTCTATCATAAACATATCGTTAAATCGTGACAGAGTAAATGATACACCCTTACCTCGAACGAAGACGATTCCTTGGTTAATTCCATGAAGATTAACATAGAATTCTTTTACTACTGGAACAACAACTGCAACGATAGTGTAGCTTAGAACTTCTCAACGTATTAGTACTATGATTTTCTTAATCTGCAAACTTGGATTACTCAATCTATGATTGACAAAGCCTCTCTCCTTGATAAGTCTCTTCTTCATGATGACTTTGTCGTATAATTTCTGTGCGTCAAAACTGATGAACTTTCTTCGACTGAATATCCCATATCTTGAAGTGTTTATGTAATTAGAATCCATGGATTTCAAAATTTGGAAGTATATGGTCATTTAAAATGGTTTTCATGCCTTTAAAAAGACTTATAGGCAATTATTTCGAAGAGAAATCTCGCCAAAGTTCGCCAAAAACTCCCTGAACTATCAAAAGCGTACAAAGCGCTATCAACACCTCCGATGGCATCGTCGGCGCCATGGCTCCGTAAAAGGGCGCTATCGGCGCCAAAGCCACAGTTACTTCCGTATCATCTTTGGTTCAATTCATTTCCAAATTTTCATCCAATACCAATATTTGTTTTGATTTATGATATATAAGATTGTGTAGAATTCTAAGGTATTATTATCTCCTAATACTTATAACAATTATTAAAGAAAATACTAATATATATATATATATATATATATATATATATATATATATATAGGTGGGTTGGCTCCCACAAAGGGCTTGGTTTAATGTCGTCAGCATGACATACCAATGTTTATTCAGGATGACTCAACATCAAAATTTCTTTAAATTTTGGCTTGTGCACTTCTTAATAATGTTTTAATCGATGTCCATTAACTTTGAATATCATTCCAGTTTTAAGATCTTTAATAACAACAGTTCCATGATGATGACATTGAATGGTCCTAACCATCTAAATTTCAATTTTCCTAGAAATAATCTCAATCTAGTATTATATAATAGAAGCTCTTGTCCAGGTTCAAATTTCTTTTTTATAATCTTCTGATCATGCCATATTTTCATTCTCTTTAAAGATTTTTGCATTATCATATGCTTCATTTCTAATCTCTTCAAGTTCATTGAGTTGCAATAATCTTTTCTCACGAGCATCCTTTATATTAAAATTAAATTCTTTAACAGTCCAAAATGCTTTATGTTCCAACTCTACTAGTAAGTGACATGTTTTACCAAAAAATAAGTCTATATGGAGATATTCCAATAGGAGTCTAATAAGTAGTTATGTATGCCCATAGTGCAATATCTGATCTAGCAGCCAATCCTATTTATCAGGATTTACAGCTTTTTCTAAAATTCGATTAATTTCACGATTTGATATCTTCGTTAAACCGCTAGTGTGGGGATGATAAACAATAGAGAATCTATGCATAATATTTCAGTTTCTAATCAATTTCTTGATTCACTTATTCTTAAAATGGGATCCTCCATCCGTAATAATCACTCTCGGCGTTACATATCTTGTAAAAATGTTTTTATTTAAAAATTTTGAAACACTTAGAGCATCACATTTAGGTATAGCAATAGCTTTAATCAATTTGGACATTTAATCAACAATAAGCAATATATATAAATTTCTAAAGGAAGGCATAAATGGTCCCATAAAATCTAATCCCCACACATTAAAAATTTCAACTTCCAATGTATAATTTAGAGACATTTCATTTCTTCTAGAATTATTTTCTACTCGCTGACTTTGATCCCATGTTTTAATATATTCATTAACATCTTTAAAAAGAGTAGGCCAATAAAATCCACCTTGCAAAATTTTATGTGCAGTTCTACTAGTTTCAAATCTCTCAGTTCAGCATCATTCTTTTGCATCAAATATTTGATAGCAGGATGGTCTGCATGCACTATAAATTTAGCTCCAATTAAGTAAGGTCTAAACTTATCAATGACATAGAAAATATCTAATACCTCTCTTTTAGTAGTTGTGTAATTAATTTGAGTATCATTTATATTTTTACTTGCATAATATATTACTTTAAAAACATTATTATACCTTTGCCCTAAAATAACTTCAATAGCATGATCACTGACATCACACATTATTTCAAATTGTTTCTCCTAATCACGTGGAACTATTATAGGTGCAGTGAGTAATTTTTCTTTGAATAGTTCAAATGCTTTTATGCATTCCTCATTAAAATTAAATTTTGTATCCTTTTCTAAAATTTGATATATTGTCTTAGTATTTTTTGTAAAATTTTTATATAACATCTGTAGAAACCAACATGTCCTAGAAAACTTCTTACTCCTCTAACTGTAGTAGGAGGCGGTAATTTCACAATAACTTGAATTTTTGTTGGATCTTCTTCCATGTCAATTTTAGAAATTTTATGCCTAAGTATAATTCCTATGGCAACCATAAATTGACATTTTTCCCAATTTAGTACTAAGTTGATTTTTTCACATATTTTCATAATTTTTTCTAAATTATTTAAACATAATTCAAATTAAGTTCCAAATAAAAAAAAATCATCCATAAATACTTCCATTACACTTTCAATTAAATTACAAAAAAATTGACATCATACATCTTTGAAATGTCGCAGGTGTGTTACATAGTCCAAAAGACATTCTACGGAAAACAAATTTTACAAAAGGGCTTGTAAATGTTATTTTTTCTTGATCCTCAGGAGTAATCAGAATTTGATAATACCCGGTATATCCATCTAGAAAGCAGTAATATTTTTTCCTTTGCCCAGCCAATTTATCCAACATTTGGTCTAAGAAATGGAAAAGGAAAATGATATTTCCTAGTGGCTATATTTAATTTTCTATAGTCTATACAAATTCACCAGCCAGTAACTTGTCTTATTGGAATTAATTCTTTTTTTCTCATTTACTTCAACAATCACGCCTTTCTTTGGAACACAGTGGATCAGACTTACCCAAGCACTGTCTGAAATAGAATATATATAATTCCAACATCTAACCATTTTAAGATTTCCTTTTTAACAACATCTTTCTTTATTCTCCTCTAAGGATCAGCTTTAGGTTTATATTGATCATCTAATAAAATTCTATGCGTACAAATTGAAGGACTGATTTCTTTAATATCTGCTAAAGTCCATCCAAAGGCCTTCTTATATCTTTTTGACATTTCTACTAATTTTTGTTCTTTAATTTTAGTTAAATCAGAATATATAATAACAAACAATGTAGATGAATCTCCTAAGAACACATATTTTAAATGAGCAGGTAATACTTTCAGTTCAAGTTCAAGTGGTTTAATACTTGAAGGAATAAGATTTCTCTTATCATTTTCCAAAAGGTCCAAAATTTCAAATTTTTCCTGAACATAATCTAAATTCTCATTTTTTATTTCATTCTCATTCTCATAATTCTCTTCTTGCCTTAAGTTTTCTTGAAACATCCCCTTAAATCACTCATTACTTAGATAATCAGTAACTTCCATTCTAAAACATTCATTATCTTTTAATGTCACAAACAATTTCCTAGCTTTTTCTATATTAAATGTTACTTCTTGATCATTGAATCTCATTAATAGTTCTCCTTTTTGCACATCTATCACAACTCTCTCTATTGCAAAAAATAGTCTCCTCAAAATAATATGAATCTCTTTATCTTCCTCCATATCTAATACAATAAAGTCTACAGGAAAGATAAATTTATCCACTTTCACTAATACATCTTCTATAACTTATTTGAGATAAGTTATTGATCGATCAACTAACTGAAGAGTTATAGTAGTAGGGGAAATCTCTCCTAAATCTAAACGTTTAAAATTTGATAGAGGCAAAAGATTAATACTAGCTCCTAGATCACGTAAGACTTTTCCAAAAAAATTCTCACCAATAGCACAAGGTATAGTAAAACTACCAGGATCTCTTAACTTTTCAGCAAGTTTTATTTGAATAATTGCGCTACACTCTTCACTGAGTGCAACGGTCTCGTGATCTGCAAACTTCCTCTTCTTGTTTAGTATATCCTTCATAAATTTCACTTAACTTGACATTTGTTCTAAAGCCTCAATGAAAGGAATATTTATCGTTAACTTTTTAAGAATTTCAAAAAAATTTGTAAATTGTTTTTCTTTATTCTTCTGCTTCAATCGTTGAGGAAACAGTTGTGGAAGTTTTTCTAAATGAATTTTTATTGGTTGATTTTCATTATTGTCGCTTTCAATTTCTACCTTCTCCTTCTCAACTTCAGTTTCTCTTTGGATTCTTGTTTCCATTTCTTTTCCACTTTGTAATTGAATAGCTTCAATTTTCTCCTTAATCTGATCTTTTGGATTAAATTCAAAAGTGCTAGAAGAATTTCTGAAGGTATGTTACTAAGTGCAGTAGCAATATGTCCTAATTGAGTTTTCAATATTCCTAATTGCAGCTCCTTGATTTTATATTTAATTTCCCATGTTCAACATTACTTCTTCCATAGTTAACTTCTTCGCCTTAACTTGTGAGTTATTGTTAAAATCGAGGAGGATAATAAGGTCTATAGTTAGGATTCTCTTGGTTATTTGAATTTTCTGAGGGGTTCATCAAATTTTTATAATTATTCCAACTAAGATTAGGGTAATCTTTCCATCTAGGATTATAATAATTAGAATAGAGATTATTATTTCTATTGTTTATAACATTTATAGTTTCATAAGATGATTTGGTATAAATTATCTGTCATAGTGAATTTTTCTCTAACACTGGTAGTATTTGTGAATAGTTCACTCCAATTTGATCAATCTTCTTTGATATATCGACAATTTGAGATGCTTAAATAGATATTGCATCAGAATCATGAATACTAGCTACTCTCTTTGGATTTACCCATTCAGAGGGCCATTGAAAATTATTAGTAGTCATTTCCTCTATTAAAGAAAATGCTTTATCAGAAGGTTTTGACATTAATGATCCACCTGCAGCAGTATTTATAATAGATTTAAGTGATCCTACTAATCCATTCTAAAAAGTTTGAATTATTAACCAATTTGGTAAAGCATGGTGTGGACATTTGTTAAAAAGATCCTTAAATCTTTCCCAAGCTTCATATATCGATTCCCCTTCGAATAGACAAAAAGATGTAATATCATTTCTAAGCTTAACAGTTTTTGATGTGGAAAATATTTAGCTAAAAATTGTTGTGATAGTTCTTCCCAAGTTCTGATAGATCTAGGTGCTAATGAATTTAACCAAGCTTTAGCTTTGTCCCTTGATGAAAAAGGAAAAAATTTAAGCTTGACAACATCATTAGACACTCCATCATATTTAAAAGTAGCACAAATTTCAGGAAAACTAGCAAGATGTAAGTTAGGATCTTCAATAGGTGTTCCTCCAAACTTATTATTTTGTATCAGTTGGATAATAGCAGTTTTAAGCTCAAATGAATTAGCAACAACATCAAGATTTTAAATAGTCAAGTGAATTTCATCTGTTATATGATTAGCATAATCTTTTAAAGGTCTTTGTCGATTTTCATTTATTTGATTATCTAAGTTATTTGTCATTTCGTTCAAATTTCTAATTTATTTTTGTTGCTTTTGAACTTTTCTAATAGTGCGTTCTAATTCTGAATCATAAGGTACTAAACCTTCAGATCTAATACTATGCATAAACAAATATAATAAGCAAAGAAAAATTTCTTAAAAGTACACTTAAATTTTTAAAAAAATGATATTTTTTATGATTTTTTAATTTTTTTAAATTTTTTATTTATTTTATTTATTTAGCACTAAATTTCCTAATTTACCAAATTTATTTAATTTGCCGTTACCTTCCCCTGTAACGGCGCAAAAAACTTGATCCCCAAAATTTTAGATGTGTAAAAATAATAAAGTTGACTCCACTTTGCAGCGACACCAAAAACTTGATTTGTTATTTTAAGAATAAGATATTGAAGCAATTTATGTTGGGATTCTAAGCAAGTATACGTATTGTTATCAAGTAATACAAAACTTTTGTTTAAGCCCCAAATATCGATCCCATGAGGAAGGTTTAAATTCAAAATGAAAATTTAAATTAGAAAATTCAGAACAATAAAGAAAATCTACTACACTAATTTCGAATGTTTAAGGTGCAATTAGAACTAAATTACCAACCACTAGCAAAACTGTAAAGCAAAGCTAAACAATAACTCCCAAACTATATTCTTATGATGAAGTTATCCAATATGAGAAAACATCTTTCACACTACAATGAGTTTTTGGTTAAATGAGAGAGATAATGTCTTGTGCCAA
This sequence comes from Phalaenopsis aphrodite, assembly GCA_003013225.1. Lineage (NCBI taxonomy): Eukaryota > Viridiplantae > Streptophyta > Magnoliopsida > Asparagales > Orchidaceae > Phalaenopsis > Phalaenopsis aphrodite. Next base: position 152,350 of record NEWO01001074.1, on the reverse strand, counting down.
ATAGGAGCAATTTTAATTCTCTACTCTTAGTTAAGTGTTATAGAGAATCGTTGGCTAATCTTAGGTTTAGTTTTTAAATCTATGGTTAGGCTGGGAGGATACTGACTCTCACTTCAGAGCTCCCACTTCCCTTCCTCTGAAGACTAACTCTCGTTTTAGTTCTTAAACACTAAAACCAAATTGGAGACTTTAGTCTGTCACCCTAGAATCTCCAATTCTTCACTCAATAATATATTTTTTCTATTTCATTGCACCTAATTCCATGAATGAGATACTCTTTCATGGAATTGAATGTGATTCTCACTTTGTTATTAAACTCATACTCTATTTCCAGCATAGTATGTTTCACAATAGATGTTAGCATTTCAATTGACCAAGTCAAAAAGTAAATTAAGAACAAAGTGAAAAATTGTCACAATTTAATTTATATTTTAAATTTGTCACATCAAAATTATCTCTTCATTTCATCATATCTCAGAGTAGGGAGAAAGCCAAAGAAAACTACTGAGGCCTCATGAGAAAGATACAACAAAATACAAATTTCATAAATAAAAGAAAGTTTATACAACAATAATAAACAAACACTATATCTTCAACTCTTCCTCAAAGCAAATCCCTTGTAGCTCATCTTGGAATTTTTCTCTCTTTATAAGACGCTTGGTTTTCTATTCAAAGATGTAGGGAAGAAGAAATCTCTCACTTCTCTCCCTCTCCAACAACTCTTTGGAGAAATAACACTTAGACTCACCACACTAAACAATGCACAAAATGGAACACTAAAGAAAACTCAATGACAACCTAACCCCCTTTCTCTGATCAATTTATGCTTTAAATAGAGCATAATGTCGGTTTTCCAAGAGGTGTATCCAATAACTCTTAAAAAAGTATCCAAATTTATTGAATCTTCTAGAAATTTGCCCACGATGGCGCCTTCGGCGCTCGTGGTCCGAATTATTTCTTATGCTCTCTGTCAAATGGCGCCCGCCGCTGTTCTGGACTCCTCCTTCATGCTGACGTCGTCGACGCTCTTGCTAGCACCGTCGACGCTAAGTATTTCTTCCAAAATACTATTTTGAATCCAAATTTCATTATTTTTGCTTCAAGTGCTAAAGATCATCAACCTGTAATAAAACATGAAAAATATCTTTCTTTAAAGCGCAATATCACAAAAAATGAGTATAAAATATAGGTCTAAAAATGCATATAGTTTTCGTGCATCAGTTATTGAAGTGTTACATATGTGTTATTCATGTGTTATATGACTGCAATAGTTCAATTATTGTTGTGTTACAAGTGAGCTAGTATGTGTTATTAATGTGTTATAATTGTGTTAATTATTGTATATTGTTGTTTTATTGTTGTGTTAATGTTTTCTAATCATTTGTTATAAATGTGTTATTATTGTGTTATGATTGTGTTATGCTTGTGTTACAACTATAACACAACAACAACACACAATAACACACAATAACACATCTATAACACATTGATACCACAACTCTAATAACGCAACACAATAATAACACACAATAACACAATAACACAATAACACATCTATAACACCATTATAACATCATAACACAACAATAACACATCTATAACACACAATAACACATCTATAACACCATTATAACATCATAACACAACAATAACATATCTATAATACACAATAACACATCTATAACACACAATAATACAATTATAACACATCTATAATACATCTATAACGCATCTATAACACATATCTAAATAACATAACACAATAATAACACATCTATAACACAACAATAACACAAAATAATACATCTATAATACACAATAACACATAATAACACGACTATAACACTACTATAACACGACTATAACTTGAACTTTCTCTCTAAAATAAACAATGTAGTTACCTCAACGACTTCAGGTGACCACTAGCTTCTTCTTCTGTACCCTTCCTACCTTCCATTTTGTGTTCTAAACAACGAAAGAAAACAAATTAATAGTTGTTGCCGCACGACTAAGCTCTAATATTTATCATGAGTAGTGCGAAACCAACCTCATTTCTAAGAGTCAAAACCGAATGGAGAAACACTAATAGCCGTCCAAATGGAGAACCACTACCGCCGCAGACAAACCACCATCCGAAGAGCCAAAGAGAGTCTAACAAGCCGCCGGAAAAAGCCCTAATGTGAACTAACGCAAGAAAAACGAAAGGCTCCAAAATCGCTGAATCAAACGTAAAGTCATTTTTTGTCTGTTTCAGCGCCCGAAACATTAAATTCGAGTCGGGTTCACGAAAAAACACACCTATTAATTTTCCCCGTAGTGATTTGGGTCGGGTCACGTTAACCAAGACTTTTTTTGAATTTTTATGTACAACGGGACCTAGCTCCACTTGGACTCCAGTCATTAGACTCCGCATGCAACTCACCCTGAGGAGTCCTGAGACAATAATTCCAACTTCATCGCAACCAGCAGTGTTGTATCATGGACCATTTTTGTTTTTGGAAATCATAAATGTGCATGGAATCTAAAGGTAGGAGATTTT
>NEWO01001074.1:125126-147226 GCA_003013225.1 Phalaenopsis aphrodite | reverse complement strand
TCACTGCTTAAATAAGCTTAGGACAGATCTTAGAGTATAAATTCCATTTGAGTTTGTTTATGCTTTTGTCGGAAATTATTCTTCACGGTACTCTGAAATAGTTGACGATTTGCCTTTTAAGGAATTGAAGGATGTACTTTGTCATAACCTCTCGTAAATATATTGTCACTACCCATTTGAAAAAAAAAATGTAGCGGTGAGTATAAATCTGTGTCCTTTGGAGGATGGAGGGTCTATCAGACCTATTATGTTCGTGCCCCCAACACTCAAATGGCCATGAGGCGACGGTTGGGTGTAGCACATTTGGAGGCTGCTGCAAGATAACCTCATGTGCTTGACACTGGTGCATCCTCTGGCTGTATCCATGCAGTTGGACATCATTGCTGACCAATAATATTTGAGCCTTTTGATCTTCAGTTTCATCTTCAGCCCTGACTGGTGAGTGCCACACAATCTGGCATGTACTTCTTTGACAATATTCTGTGCTTCTCTTTTGCTTAAACTTCGTAGCCACATTTGCTCGAATGATCTCCTGTAGAGGACGTCACCTATTAGAGAATATGACATAGCTCTTTTTGTAATGTGATGTGCTTCAGACTTGTCATCTGGTAGCTTTCCAGTACACAAATATTCTATTAATGGCTTGCGCCAATCTTCGTTGATATCCACAATCGTAATTATCGTTTCTTATTTTTTCCCGAGTTTGTGTAGCGTTTCAAGGTTGATCCGAGACAAAAACATGTCTTTCTTATACTATGACATCAATGGAATCCTTTGGAGGAAATGCTAACTCTTTTGCAAGTTTTGCTAAAGCGTCACCATGGGCATTATCTCACCTAGGAATCTGGTAGAAAGTCACATTGGGGATCTATTCCAGTAGCTTCATCATGTACTGATGGTATTCTGTTAATCTTGATGTCAAAATCTTATATTGTCTGACGACTTGATGGATGACGAGTTGTGACCCGCCATATATGGAAATGTCTATTATATCCATCGAGATTGCTAACTCTAATCCATTGATTAAGCCTTCATATTCTGTTTAGTTGTTGGTACAGGCTCTGTCAAGTGGTATGAGTACATCAGCATACCCTTATCTGGCGTGATAAAGATCAATCCAATACATGCTTTGCTTGTTATAACTGTACCTGATCCTTTGTCCTTTCTTGCTCAAGATGATCCGTCGAAGTACATCTCCCAGCATTGCGCACTGGAGAATTCCATTTGTAGTCTCTGTTCATCTGGTAGTTCATCATTAAGAGGAGACCCAGCTGGAAGTGGGTGTGCAGTGAGAAAGTCTGCCAAAATTTGTACCTTGATAGCATGGAGGGGAACAAAAGTTATATCAAATTGCAACAAGATCATTAACCTTCTTGCTAGACGCCTAGAAAGTGTTGGTCAGGTCATCAAATATTGCAATGGATTAACTTTTGAAATTAGGGTAATCTTATGAGAAAGCATGTAATGCATTAGCTTTTGGGCGGCAAAAATCAAGGCTAGACAATACTTCTCAATAGGCGGATACTTGATACACTGAAAATATATGCATTTTTAGACACATTTTATACCTATTTTTGGTGATATTGTACTTTAATAGAAGGTATTTTGATGTTTTCTTGCAGATTATTGATTTTTAGGGCTTAAAGAAAAAAAAAGTAAAAAAGAATGAAATTTGGAGTCAAAATGGCATTTTTTAGGAAATACTCAGCGTCAACTGCTCCAAGGTTAGTGCCAATGGCGCAGAACAACTGAAAGCTTGAGATTTTTACTCAGTTTCGATTGCTCCAGACTAGCGCCGACGGCGCCAATAGCGGTTCATACCCCATTTCTATAAGGTTCAATGTATTTGGATGATTTTTTAAGATTTTTTGGAGGCACCTCTTGGAGAACCGACCTTGGCCTTTATTTGGGGCTGAATTTTATCAGAAAAGGGGCTCCTCTACTTTCATTTTTTGCTCTACAATAATCTACCACTCTACATTTCTATAATCCATCTTAATTCCACCACATATTTGAGTAAATTAGTAATTTTGCTTTCATAGTTTAGAGTTTTTGTGGTGAGATTTAGTGCGAAACTTTCTATAAGAGTGTTAGAGAAGGAGAAAAGAGAGAGAGTTCTTTTTCCTACATTTCTAAGGAAAGGCTACAAAGGATTTGCTTTGAGAAAGAGTTCCAGATAAGTTTGTTTGTTTGTTTAGTGTTGTATGAACTTTCTTTGATATATGAAATTTGTGTTTTGTCATATCTTTCTCATGAGTCTGAGTAGTTTCCTCTATCTTTTCCCCCTACTCTGAGATCTGGAAAAATAAAGAGATAATATGAATGTCTCATAATTAAAATATAAAATAAATTATGATTATTTTTCAATTCCGAACTTAATTTACTATTCAATCTGACCAATTGATTTCTTAAAATATGTTGTGAAACATATGATCAGGGATATGGAGTATGCGTTCTACAACAGAGTGAGGATCACATTTGATTTCATGAAGGAGAAATTAGTTCATGAATTAATTAAGTGCAAATAAATAGGGAAATATTCTTTGTTGGGTATAGAATTGGAGAATCTTTAGGGTGACAGACTAAAATCCCCAATTTGGTCTTAGTGTTTAACAACTAAAGTGAGAGTTAGCCTTCAGGTGAAGGGAAGTGGGAGCTCTAGACTGGGAGCCGGTATCCTCCTAGCCTAGCTACGGATTTAGGGACTAAACCTATAATTAACCAATAATTTTCTATGCACGGTATCAGGGTAGGGAATTAAAATTGCTTGTATTTGGCACAATACATATTATAAACTTTATCTCATCTCATTTCACCAGAATTTTATTATAGTGAGAAGGATGCTTTTTCACATATGAAATCTTCATTACATAAACATAATTACTAGATTAGTAGTTATTCTTAAAAATTTGCATTTCAGTTTTGCTAATAGTGAAGTAATTTAGTTTGGTTAACATATCAACATTCAAAACTAGTGACAACGATTTCATTTGATTTTCTGTAAATTTTCTGGTAAAATTTGTCATTGCTAATTTACACCTTCCATATGGGATCGATATTTGGGGCTTAAATAGAAAGTTCATTATTACTTGATAATGATACGTATACTTGCGTAGAATCACATTATTAATTTTCCATAATTATATATATTTTACACAACATACTTTTTATACAAGGATCAAGTTTTTGGCACTGTAGTCATGTCAGCTTCATAAATCCTTACATATAAAAAATCAGGATTAACACCTTATCTCCGTCGGTAATAGGCGGCAACTCAAGTAGTATTGTGTGTTTTCCTTACCCTCGTCATTGACTTGGGCTAAGAAGGCTCCAAGAGATTCGTCTAATGTCGCGGTATAAAGTATCAAAGGTTTCCCTAAGATAGGGGCTGCCAAGACAGGAGGTGTCATTAATTATTATTTAACTTCCTCAAATGCCCGCTGGCATTTCTCTTCCAAAATGAATTTTGCGTCCTTTTTAATTAATTCTGAGAAGGGTTGACACCTACCTGAGAGATTAGAAATAAAGCGTATCAGGTATGCCAACTTTCCTTGGAAGGAAAGTAGTTGTTTCAAGGTTTTGGGAGGAGGCATTTCCAAGATAGCTTAAATCTTATCTGGGTCGATCTCAATTCCCTGATGACATACAACAAATCCTAGAAACTTCTCAGAGTTAATGCCAAAGGTGCACATTAAGGGATTCATTTTAAGGTCATATCGTCATAACCGTTCGAGCACGATCCTCAAATCATACAAATGGTCTATTCTTCGTTTACTTTTGATGACTAAATCATCCACGTAGCATTCCACTTGATTTTGAATGAGGTCATCAAAAATCTTTATCATTGTACATTGATATGTTGCTCCAGCATTCTTTAAGCCGATTGGCATTAATGTGTAGCAGAAAATCTCGAGAGGTGTTCTGAAGGCTGTAAGTGTTGTATCCTCGGGAGCAATCTTGATTTGGTTGTATCCCGACAATCCGTCTGTAAAAGAGAAGATTTCATGTGTCAAAGTGATGTCCACCATCATTTCTGGTATCGGTAATGGGAATTTGTCTTTTGGACACGCTTTGGCCAAATCTCTAAAGTTTACACAAACACGGATTTGCCCATTTTTCTTCTTAACTCGGACAATGTTAGCTAACCATGTGGGCTATTACTCTTATTTTACAAAGTTAGCATCTGTTAATTTCTTCACCTCAGCGATGCCTTGTTGCTCTATTTCGAGACACATTCTTCTGGGAGATTGTTTCACTGGGTTATATTCTTGTTCACCTCGAGTTTATGAATTGCGACCTCTACTGACAGTCCTGACATTTCATCATAGCTCCATGTTAAGCAATATTTGAATTCTTTTAATAATCTAATCGTTTGCAGAGATTCTTCATCATTGAGCAGAGAACTTATAAATGTAGGTCGAGGTTGCTCTTCAGTTCCGAGGTTAATTTCCCTCAATTCATCAACACTGTATTTAATTTCCTCCTCAAATTCTGGTGGCGCATCTTCTATTTGCTGATCAGTAGAGTTATCCTCTAATCGAGGCAATCCTCTTCTGATTCACCAGTAATAACCATACAAAATTTTGAATCATCGACTCGTCCGACTGTACCAAATTCGAGACCCTCTTTTGAGTTGGGAGTTTGACTTTTAACATTCCATAATTTTTAAAAAAATTATAATTTATTTTTTGGCATTTGTTTTGGAAAATATCCCTGTTGAATCAACTTTTGTACACAAGGTAAAAAGTAACCAAAAGGTAATTCCATTAATTCATTAGGATCATCACTCAAATTTACATGATTTTCAAGACTAGTAGAGGTAAAAGCATGTTAAAACTTGATCGGCTTTGAACCAGCGCTACGAACTTCCTTGACATCTAAACTCTCGACCTTTTGAGGGAGAATCGGAGTAAGGGTCATGGTGTTCACATAGTGGTTTATCCGATCATACATCGTCTCATATTCGCTTTTCTGAGCATCTTCTAAGGATATCTTATACTGAGTTTTCTTTTATTTTTTCATCATTATTTCATTTTCGAAACTGACTTCATCACCAATGTTTATGGTTGGCCTAGTCCGTTCAACTGTTTAGTTGATTCTTCCCCGTTCATGTCCCCGACCTTGACATCGGGTGCGCAAACTAAAAGAACCCCCACCAACTTGTTGTAAAAAAGTGGTGGAAGATTGTTGAAGTAGAGTTTAATGGCCTCCTCTTCAGTATTTTTCTGAATCTTTATTTTTTTTGGTCATAGTTTCACAAGAGAAGACAATTTTCTTTAAAGGTGCATAGTACAGTATCTTCATGAATACCAACTTCATGATCTAAAAATAGTTGTAAATCTCCATTGATGCAATGTTCTTGTCCCTCTTTGTAGTACTTCATGCATTTTTGTAGAGACGATGGAACCATGTTGTGTTCGTGAATCCACGGTCGACCCAGTAGATCATTGAAAGAGGTCTCGGCATCGATGATGTGGAATTGAGCGGTTGTCGCTAGTTCTCCAACCTTCATAAGTAATTTAATTGATCCAAGGGCTCTCTCTCCCTTTTGGTTGAATCCTCTTAACATGATTTTATTGGCTGTAAGCTTCTGAGCTTTGATGTCCAAATAGGCTAATGTTCGTAGAACCATCAAGTTGAGGGATGCTCCAACACCTACTAAAACTCTAGAAAACATAAATTTGTCGATGTTAACGGAGATGTAGAGTGGTCGGTGGGACCAAGCAACAAATCTTCATCTGTAAAGGTTACCCCAGGCCGTTCTTTCAACAAACAAACTTCATCCGAGGATGTGCTGGCCAACTGGGCTAAAGAAATCTCTCGGTCAAGTAAGGTTGTAACCAGAGACTTTCTCATCTCCTTTGATAGGATCAGAGCATCGTAGATGATTAATGTGGCCTGCAACTTCTTAAGATGAGCTAGCATGTTATAATCCACTTTATATGATCCTCCAATTTTCTCCTGCTTGTGTGGCTCTTCCACTGGTGGAGGTGAATGTAGTTCTTCTTGAGTTACTATTTGTTTTCCTTTATCTGTCGGAGCTCTTCTTAGGGGTAACACTCTCCCGCTCCTTAAGTTCACTTCTGTAATTTCTTCTTCTTGAGATATCATTATTGAATCTTTTGGTGTTTCCTCTTTGTCGGAAAGATCTAAGTTGATGGCAAGCGGTGCATCGTGGTGCTCGAGAATTGGTTCCTCACTCCCAGTGCTATCATAAGCGGCATCATCGATGTCTTCTTTAGTTTTATTAGCGACTCAAGTACAATTTAAGGGTCATTTTAAGAATCAAGATTGAGGCTAGATTGGTTAAAATTAGTTATGTTATCACTAGAAACAGTTAAAACGTAGCTGAAATCACAATCATAGTATTCATAAGACCTCGGAGAGGTAAAAAGGTAATTATACAAAGTCAGGGGTTTGAGGACTTTCTTCCCCAAATCCAAAACAACTAATTTAGTAGATGCAACCCCTATCCTACCCCCCGTGATATCAGTCTTCATAATGGTGTTCTTCTACTTCTTTGCCTTTGACGATCTTCGTCTCGGGTTTGGCAGGCTGAAGACTCAAAAAGGAGGTTCTTTTTATGTGGTTAGGATTTGATTAAATATTTTCTTGGATGATTTACTACAAAATTCATTCCATCCGTCTTTTCCGGTATCTGCAGAAGATTGTTTCGATGAATCCTGTATTTGGTTTATGACCCTCTTGATCTTGTCCCAAGGCGTACTCCATCTATCTTCTCCAGTATACGGATCAATTGAAGAGATTGGTTTGGCTGAAATCACATTTATAAAACCTTTTTTTAGGTTTTTTTAAATATTCTTTCAGGATCATTATATTCCCTTCTTGAAGATTTTTCTCGAGCCAATCTTTAAAGATGAAACATTATTCTATAGTGTGCTCAAGCAGTATGTGGTATGGGCAATAATTTGGTTGATCCTTCTTGTTGACCTCTTCGGGCTTCTTTGGATCTGGTAGTCTGAACTCAGGTTTATTCATCAGACTTTTGAACAACTTGGATATGGCTTCATCTTTGAAAGAATACACCATTTTTTGTCATTCTGCCAAAGATATTCTCTTATTCTCTGTTCGAGGTGATCCTTCTTGAGGCGGTCGCTGGTTGGACTTGCTACTTTGTTTCTGAGCATGCTTTTTTGAAGATTGGCAATGATTTTTTGGATATTACTTCATTGGTTGTTTTTCATTATCTATAGTCCCTACTTTTCCTGACTTCTTTTCAAATACTTTGGTTTCCTTGGATTTCTCGTGAGAATCCATATGTTTGATTTCTTCTTGAAGCGTGCTAGCATTGTTGAGTACCTTCTCAAAGGATTTGATGGTGAGTCCCTTGAGCATGAAAGCTACTGGCCCATGATGCTTCTGAGTAAGATCTCAATTGTGTGATATTCCTGTAGCTCAGGTTCACACTTCATGCTAAGATTTCTCCACCTCAAAATGTAATCCACCAAAGTCTCATTGAGCTTTTACTTTTCTATCATGAGCTCTCATATAGAGACATAGTGTTGCGCTTCGGCAAATCTCTTCACAAATAATTATTCCAGCTCAGCAAATGTCTTAACTGATCCGTTGGGCAAATCAAAATTCCAATCAAAAGAAATTCCTGACAAACTGCTAACAAACTGTTGGAAAAGTAAAGCTTTGTTACTCCTTGTGTTGCCACAACTGGCTTGAAAATGTGTTATATGTTGTCTGGTATTTCCAGTCCCATCAAATATCTTAAAGTTTAGGGCCACGAAACTCTTGGGGAAGGGTGCGACATTGAATTCTTGTGGGTAAGGTCTACTCTTTAAAACCAATGCACCACCCTTAGATTGGGTTAAGGCCTCCCAAACTTGCACAACCATTTTCTTAAATTCCTTCTCCAGCATGGCACTTGATGGAGAATCATTCTTTGGTTGCTCATCCCTGTTCGCTGAGTTAACTTCTCTTCTTTCATCTGTAATATGTATAATTTCTGGTTGGTTGACCTCTCGAGAAGCTAACTATAGGGGTTGATATTGTCCTTGAATTTTGGCCATAACAATTATGGTTGCGGGCATCTCTTCTATCCTTTTCTCCAGTTGGCTGAGTTGCTCATCCCTTAGGAGGATATCCCTACACAGCTCATCTATGACATTCTCTTCGATGAGAGGTTGAGCCTCAAGTGCAGATGTAGTGGCTCTGGTTTTGATAACATGGACATCCATGAAATCTTCTTTAAGTTAATCATTATAGTCAAAATCTTCATTATTATCAATGGTGACTCCATGTTCCCGAGCTAATTCGAATATCTTAACCCTGAGCTTTTCAACTTTTTCTTCAATTATTGATTCTTGAATTACCTTAAGATTAGGAGGACCATGCTGGACCTCCTCCTCTTGTTCTTCCATCTCATTGCAATTGCTGCGACAATGTCAGATACTTCAGAACCTGGTTTCATCCCATGATCTTGCCCTATAGGCTCACTGGACTGTATCGGTACAACGACCTTTGGTACCCACACCTTCTTTTTTGATGGTGATGTCTTAAGATGAAGTGTCTCTACAGAAACATCGGTATGTACAAGAGAAGTATGCTCCCTATGGTGTAGACCAACTACAGTACTGGGTAATTTCTTCATCTTTTCCTTTTAAACTTCAGGAATATCCTTGTAATGTGTGATCGGTAGAACTCTTGGACCCAGTCATGACTTGGCTGGTCGACGACCTACAGTCCTGGTGACGGTAGAGTCGGTGGTAATTATGGCGTTATCAACTCTGCTCCATAAGCATAACCATACAGGAATACGAGCAGGAAAAGCTTCACTTGATTTCTGAGATTGTCTGACAGATTTGGCGTCCTTTAAAATTTCTTTCTTTATGCGAGGGGATACTGCATGTCCCACTCTTTTGAGTAGTTCACTAACTGAGCAATCTTCCTTGACAGCTAGCCTCTTTAAAACTAAACTGTCTCGGGTGATAGGAGTGGACTACTTTCTCTCCCCACCATGTCCATGAAGTGATGGTAAAGTAGCAGAAATTTTTCGAATAGGCTCATTCCCATTAGTACCCATTAAAGGATGGAGTCTACTTCCTCGTAGGCGTGGATATGTTTCCAGTAACCTTGACTCATTTTGGTGAGGATCTTCCTCAAAAGGTATCTCCTTAGGAGCCTGGGCTTTAGTAGCCCTTCGAACCCTCCGATTATGGTTTTTCCTTTGAGTTCGGGTTAGCGGCGTAGTCTTTTAACTTGATCCAATTTCAAATACTGATGACAAGATAGCTAATCCCTAAATCGGATCTTTAATGACCATAACTTCTTTTCCCTTAGCAGCAGCGGGAACAACAGGCTTGGTAGTTTCCATGGCAGCAACAGTATTCTTGGCCTTCTTATAAGAAGGAAAGTCTCGAAGACAGTTCAAGTTGAATTGAGCAGATGGCTTCTGAACTTCTAGAGTGGCGACTTTCATTATGAAAAATGGGGCTTTCCCGAGGATGACTTCGAGATCTTCAAATACGGCTCTGAAGTTAATCGTAGGAGCAACATTGTGGGCTTCATGGCTTGTCGATAAGTTGCAAGAAAAAGTTATCGTTGGGAAGACCATTGCCACAGCTTTAAAACAGAAATCTCTGGGGTTAGTTATATGGCCAAAACCTAGTAATCTTAGTGCAAGCACTAAAAATTAACAGCAGTTGATCTGTAGACCGGGTACGTCTTAGTTTTGGGGATTTTAAAAGTTTCAGCAAAAAGGTAATTTAAAAGTAGAAATATTTAATTAATATAAAAAAATTTTAAAGCGCGCATAGCACAACACTATTTGATTTCAATTGCAGAACTGCAAATTAAACTCGAAAGGGAGATGTGAAGTGTTAAGGACCCAATGCGGGCCCCATTTTTTTGCACATAATGCTCAGGTAGAACTAGTCCACCAACACACCTATCGGTGGTCCGACTCCACATGAAGATCAAAAAGTCTTTAATTGCCTCCTGAACCTCTATGTTTAAAGATGATTGAACAGACAGTCCTGAAGTCCAAAAGAGTTTACCGTACTTTCCAAGATACAAATGGGTAAAGTATGTCAACGGAAGAAGGGTAATTTGGTCCATGAGGGACATGAACACGTTACTGATGTATGAAGATAATATTTCTTGATTTAAATAGAGAGAAAAGTTAGTCCCCAATGGAGTCACCAGAAGCTGCCAGCACTATTTTTGGTTGAAGGAGTTGCCCTTTAGAAACTTTTGGTCACCAGAATCGAAATTCTATGGCCCGCTTCAAAAGAAATTATAATTTAAATATATATAAATTTTAGAAAAATATGAAATAAAACTGACCCCATATTTTTCATAGTTTAAATGAAAGTGTTGAACCTCAAACCCTGTATCTATCCCGAAGGATAAGCACAAGACTTGAGGATGATGCTGGATCAAATAAACTAACAAATATATGAAGTCCGTTTGGTATGCAAAACCGTTTTATTTTCCAACAATTTCTCCTATTTAGTATGAAGAATTAAATAAGATTTATATTAAGCTGGATTCAGACAAGCTTCCTATAAGGGCAAGCCCCTGTACTTAATTACATCTTAGATAACTGAAGTTACCCAAAAAAACTCTCAATAAAAATCAAGAAATATTATCTTCAAGGAGGTCAAAGGATAGGACTTTTTAACGATATCTGACAAAGATGTGTGAAAAGGGATTGGTTCAAATTCGGAACATTTATTATAGAATCCAAAAGAGGAAGAACTAGGGGATGTTATAGATCCGAGGAAGAACCAAGGTGACTTTTCAGTCTATTGACCAAAGGAAAATATGTTGAGATTTTCATACATATTTTACATTATTTTTTATGATATTACACTTTAAAGAAATGTATTTTTGATGTTTTGTTGCAGGAATGATGAATTAGGATCATTGAAGCAAAAAGATGCAAAAAGATGCAAAAAGGAGCAAATTTGGAGGGAAAAAGGACCAAAATGTGAAAAATTGTACTAGGGCACCGACGGCGAGCGCAACGGTGCCAACGACGGATTTTCCGGAGACTCCAGAATAAATTCACTTAGAAGGCCCAGCGACGGCGCCCTCGAGGCCGCCGATGGCGAGCTCGGCGGTTATGTCCAACAAAGCATTGAATGAGGATGAATTTTGGAGGGGTGCTTAGGCAACTCTTTGGAAAACTCATCCACAACTTTAAAAGAAAATTTTGGTCGAAAATTAGGGAGAGAGAAGGAGAGCCTAGGGGTCCTGGATGTTAGAAAGGTCCTGAAGGTTGGAGAGGTTCCATTAGTGTTTGCTAGAGAGTCTAAATTGTGAGGAATAATTCGAGAGATTGTAAGAGTGGAGGGAAAATGAAAGATTTGTTCCTCCTTGCTGCTTCAAAGAGGTATTCTATATGTTGTAAAGAAAGGAAGATATTAAGAGGAACTTCGAGAAGTTTCCTTGGGGAAAAATTAGAGATAAGTTTGTTTGTTATTGTAGTTTGTATGGCTTTAATTTTATATATGAATTCCAATTTTTGTTGTGTTTTCCCTTAGATATGAGTGGTTTTCTCTATCTTTCTCCTTGTCTTGAGATTTGTGAAATAGTGATTTGAATTGGTGAAGCCATGAAAATGTTAAAGAATTTGTGATGATCTTTTCACTTTGATCTTAATTTACTTTCAGTTTAGCCAATTGATTTGTTAAAATATGTTGAGTTTTACAACTAAACTGAAGATTATATCCAAGATTCAGGGAGGTCAAAGCCCTTGGAAGTTGGGTGCAAATAAATAGGGAAATAAAATTATCGGGCGTAGAATTGGAGATTTTAGAGTGACAGACTAAAATCCCCAATTTGGTTCTATTATTTGGGTGCTGAAGTGTATATGTTAGCCCTCAGGTGAGGGGAAGTGGGAGCTCCAATGTGAGAACCGATATCCTCCCAGCCTAGATGCAGATTCAGTAAACAAGCGTAGGATTAGTCCAAAGGGTAAAGAATAGGTATGCTTCTATTTGGCACAATAAAAATTGAACTGATTCACTTTATCTATTCACTATAATTTCTTGACAAGGAGAAGGATGCTTTCTTATATATTAAATATCACATTAAAAATCTCATTAGTATAATTAGTTATTTAGGAGTTATTAAAATTACATGTTTATTTCAATTGCCTATTAGTGACAGATAAGCAAATTGAATTCCGTTGTTGCGATTGAGTATTTCTTTTATAAACTCTTAGTCATAGTTTTAATATTACTCCTTGTGGGATCGATATCAAAAACTCCATTAGAGCCCTATATTACTTGAGCGATACGTATACTTGCATTGATAAGTGTGACTTTACAATTATTGAATATTTAATACATCTATCTTTATCGAATCTATAATTGTTATTAAGTTTTAGTGCAGTTGCTGAGGAATTAAATCTTTTAGCAGCAGTAGTAAATAACTATATTTTTAAGCATATATAAAGTCGTTGTCAAGTTTTTGGCACCGTTGTGAGGGTGTAAAAAAGAATCACTATTAGAGTAACAGACAAATTAGGATTATTAGAAAATTTTTACTTAAATTGCAACTTATTTTCATATTTAATTAATTATTTTACTTTGTACTGATTTCAAATTATATGCGTAAATTTGGACTTGAAAATCTTATACCCTACAATTCGGAATTAGAACGCACTGTTAGAAAAATTAGAAGATTAAAAAGCGAACCTAGAAATTCTGATACAATAGAAAACAACATGAACAATCAAGGATTAGAGAATGCACGCCAACCTAGACCCCTACGAGATTATGCAAATCCTACAAGAGATGAAATTCAATTATCTATCCAAAATCCTAATGTAGCTGCTATTTCATTTGAGCTTAAACCTGCTATTATCCAAATGGTACAAAACAATCAAGTCAGAGGTACACAAAATGAAGATTCTAATTTACACCTTGCTAGTTTTTTAGAACTGTGTGCTACTTATAAATATGACAGAGTTTAAAACGATGTTGTTAGACTTAGACTTTTTCCTTTTTCACTGAAGAATAAGGCTAAGATGTGTTTAAATTCGTTAGCACTAGGATCTATTAGAACTTGGGGAGAACTTTCACAAAAATTTCTATCCAAATATTTCTCTATCAAAAACTGCTAAACTTAGAAATGACAACATCGTTCTGTCAAATTGATGGAGAGTCAATATATGAAGCTTATGAGAGATTTAAAGATCTTCCCAGGAAATGCCCTCATCCTTCGTTACCATATTGGTTGACAATTCAAACTTTTTATATTGGATTAGTGGGATCACTTAGATCGATTATAGATGCTGCGGCTGGTAGTTCTTTAATGTCAAAACCTTTTGATGAGGCTTTTTCATTAATAGAAGAGATGGCTACCAACAATTTTCAATGGCCCTCTGAAAGGGTAAATCCTAAAAGGGTAGATAGTATCCATGATTCTGATGCAATATCTATGTTAGCTTCGCAGAGTGCTACAATATCAAATAAATTAGATCATTTTGGGATGAATTATTTTCCAACACCTCCTATGATGGAAGAGAATTCATCTGGGCAATTTTTGGATGTTCAAGCTTCATATGAGACTTTAAATGCTATTAATAGACCCAACAACCCTTATTCGAACTATTATAAGCCAGCTTGGGAGAATCCTCCAAATTTTAATTGGAATAACAATTCTTCTACAAATCAACAATGGGCAAACAACTCAGTGAATCCATTAGGAAATTCATCCAACCAAGGAAATGTTAACTATACACATTCGTATCCTCCAGGATTTAACAGTAACACTCAAATTAAGGAAAAGAAGTTGTTTCTGGAAGAGCTGATATTAAACATGGATGAATAATTGCAGAATTAAGTAAATTAATTGCAAATTCAAGGAAATCAATTACAAAATCAAGGAACTGCTATTAAGAATATTGAAAATCAATTAGGGCATATTGCTACTCCGCTTAGTAACCAAACATTGGGAACTTTTCCTAGTACTGTGGAACCAAATCCTAAGGATCAAGGAAAAGAATAGATAAAAGCGATACAATTATGAAGTGGAAAAGAATTGGAAACAAGAGTGCAAAAAGAAACGGAACTGAAAAAGAGAAAGTGGATACCGAAAAAGAAAAGGATCATGAATACCCAGATTTAGAATAGTCACTTACACCAATGAAAATTACTGTGGAGAAACCTTCACCACCGTTTCCTCAAAGAATGAAGCAACACCAACAGAATAACAATTTTCCAAATTTTTAGAAATTCTTAAGAAGTTAACGATAAATATTCTCTTCGTAGAAGCATTAGAGCAAATGCCCAATTATGTGAAATTTATGAAAGATATTCTGAATAAGAAAAGGAAGTTCACGGATAACAAAACTGTTGCACTTAGCGAAGAGTGTAGTGCAATTATTCAGAAAAAGTTTTTAGAAATATTAAAAGATCCTGGCAGTTTCACTATACCATGTGTTATCGGTGAAAAATTTTATGAAAGAGCTTTATGTGATTTGGGAGCCAACATTAATCTTATGCCTCTATCAATTTTCAAAAGATTAGGATTAGGAGAAGTCTCACCTACTTCTGTAACACTTCAGTTAGCGGATTGTTCAGTTACATATCCTAAGGGAGTTGTAGAAGACGTGTTAATAAAAGTTGATAAATTTATCTTTCTTGTGGATTTCATTGTTTTAGATATGAAGGAAGATAAGGAAATACCTACAATTTTAGGGAGACCATTTTTAGCTACTAGAAAAGCTATGATGGATGTTCAAAAAGGAGAATTAACTATGAGAGTTAACGATCAAGAAGTGACATTTAACATTGTAAAATCTATGAAATACCCTGCTGTTGAAAGAGATAATGAATGTTTTCGTATGGAAATTAGTGAACATCTGTTGAATGAATATTTTAAGGAAAAGTTTGAAGAAAAATAATAATTTGAAGATAGTGATGAAGTTATTTTGGACGAATTAGAAAATGAAGGTTTGATTATGTTCAGGAAATATTTGAAATGCTGGATATTACAGAAAATGCTGATAAGAATCTATTTCCATCAATTATAAAATCACCTGAACTTGAGTTGAAAATATTGCCAAGCCATTTGAAGTATGTGTTTCTAGGATACTCATCTACATTACCTGTTATTATATCTTCAGAATTAAATAATCTGCAAGAGCAAAAACTATTAGATACATTAAAAGATATAAGAAAGCTTTTGGTTGGACCTTAGCTGCTATTAAGGGAATCAGTTCTTTGATTTGTATACACATAATTATACTAGAGGAATAATTTAAATCGAGAGTTGATCCACAAAACATATTAAATCCAATGATGAAAGAAGTAGTTAAGAAGGAAATTTTGAAATGGTTAGACACTGGAATTATATATTCTATTTCAGATAATGCGTGGGTAATTCCAATTCATTGTGTTCCTAAGAAAGGAGGAGTGACTGTTGAGAAAAAATAAAATAATGAATTAATACTTATCAGACAAGTTACTGGGTGGCGTATATGCATTGATTATAGAAAATTAAACACTGGACCTGGAAAGATCACTTCCCTTTACCCTTTTTAGACCAAATAGTAGATAGACTTGCTGGGCACAAATATTTTTATTTTTTTGATGGATATACCAGTTACCTTCAAATTCCTATTGCTCCTGAGGATCAAGAAAATACAACATTTACTAGTTCTTTTGGAACTTTTTCTTTTTGAAGAATGCCTTTTGGATTATGTAATGCACCTGCAACATTACAGAGATGTATGATGTCTATATTTTGTAAGTTAATTGATGATGGATTAGAAGTGTTTATGGTTGATTTCTCTGTATTTAGAACATCATTTGACGCATGCTTAAATTTTCTTGAAAAATTTTTGGAGTTATGCGAAAGAACTAATTTAGTTCTAAATTGGGAAAAATGTCAATTTATGGTTGAAGGAGGAATTGTGTTAGGGCATAAAATTTTGGAAGACGGTATGGAAGCAGACCCTGCAAAAATTTAAGTTATATCTAAACTAACACCTCCTACTAATGTAAGAGAGGTTAGGAGTTTTCTTGGACATGATAGTTTTTACAGGCGTTTTATTAAAGAGTTTTCAAAAATTGATAAACCTCTACGCTAACTTTTAGAAAAGGACAAGAAATTTGAATTTACTGAAAGTTGTTTAAATGCCTTTGAGTTATTAAAGGAAAAATTAATCACAGCTTCTATTATAGTTTCACCTAACTGGGAGAAACCATTTGAACTGATGTGTGATGCTAGTGATCATGCTATTGGAGCTGTCGTTGGACAAAGGTATGAAAAGCTTTTTAAAGTTATATACTACGCTAGTAAAACTCTTAATGATGCTCAAATTAATTATACTATTACTAAAAAAGAGTTACTGGTCATTGTGTATGCTTTAGAAAAATTTAGATCTTATTTAATTTGAGTTAAATGTGTTACGCGCACTGATCACTCTGCTATTAAATATCTGATGCAAAAGAAGAATGTTAAACCAAGGTTAATTGGATGGATACTTTTGATGCAAGAATTTGATCTTGTGGTTATTGATAGAAAGGGAACTGATAATCAAATTGCTGATCATTTCTCAAGATTATAAAATCATGAATTATCTTACACCGACAATGAAATTACAGACAGTTTCCCTGATGAACAACTTTATAATATTAATGAGTGAAAAATACCATGGTATGCTGATATTGTTAATTATATTGTAAGTGAAATTTTTCCACATATGCTGACACTGCAACAACAAAGAAAATTCATTCATGATGTGAAAGCATATTTTTGGGATGAGCCTTATTTATATAAACAATGTAAGGATCTTATTATGAGGAGATGTGTACCTTATGAAGAAACTGAGCTAATCATTCAGAAATATCATGATTCTGAATTTGTAGAACATTTTGGGACTGATGAAACTGCTTATAAAATTTTACGAGATGGATTTTATTGGTCTACTATCTTTAGAAATGTTTATAGATATATAAAAACTTGTGATCAATGTCAACGAGTAGGAAATATATCAAGAAGAAATGAAATGCCTCTGAATTTCATGTTAGAAGTTGAGATCTTTGATGTTTGGGGATTAGATTTTATGGGACCATTTATTCATTCATTTGGGAACTTATATATATTAATTGCAGTAGACTACGTTTTAAGTGGATTGAAGCACAAGCTTTACCTCGTTGTGATGCTAAAAGTGTTTCAAGATTTTTAATGAAAAATATTTTCACTAGATATGGAATGCCTAGAATGATTATCACTGATGGAGGATCCCATTTTAGAATAAATACATTCAGAGATTGACAGAAAAATTTAATATTATTCATAGAATCTTTACTGCCTATCATCCTCAAACTAGTGGGTTAGCTGAAGTTTCTAATACAGAGATTAAACAAATACTTGAGAAGACTGTAAACCCTAATAGAGTAGATTGGTCCACTAGACTGGATACCGCATTATGGGCTTATAGGACTACTTATAAAACTCTTATTGGAATGACTCCTTACAAGCTAATTTTTGGAAAAAATTGTCACTTACCAGTAGAATTGGAGCATAAAGCATATTGGGCGATTAAGGAATTCAATTATAATTTGAAAGATGCTGGTAAGAAGAGATTGTTACAACTGAATGAACTGGAAGAATTAAGAAATGAATCTTATGATAACGACAGAATTTATAAGGAGAAACTAAAGTTATGGCATGATCAGAAGATTAACCAGAAGAACTTTGAACCAGGATAAGAAGTTTTGCTTTACAATACAAGACTGAAGTTATTCCCTAGGAAATTGAAGTCTTTTTAGTTAGGACCCTATACTGTGACTCAAGTTTATACTTACGGAGCTGTTGAAATTGAAGAGCAAAAGACTGGAAATAGATTTAAAGTAAATGTACACAGATTAAAACCATATTTTGTGGGTAAAAGACCAAATTTTAAAGAGGTTTGAATGATCATTCAACCTGAATAACACTTGAATAGGTCAGGCTGATGACGTTAAACCAAGCGCTTTATGCAAGACATCCCATAATTATATTTATTTTTATTATGATTATAGTTGTTTTTATATGAAATTAATGTTAGTTTGTGGTAGTATTGAGCTCTACTATTATTTACCCTTAAATCATCATAAAAATTAGATCCATAGAGAAAAATTGGAACGCATTCGGACTAGAGCGAAATTGTGCAATTTTTTCCTTGGGCGCCAAAGGTGCCCTCGACGCCGCCGACGCCGGGCTTTTCCTGAGAATCCAGCCAATTAATTACAGAAGGCTTGCCGACGGCGCCTTGGACCCCGCCGACGACGAGACTAGCGAGATGGCTGTTTCTGGAGTTTGAATGGCAGTTTTTGGCAGTATTTGGGCGGGAATCACCCCTTTTAAACTCCCAAATTTGATTCCTAAGTTCATATTTTCTGCAAAAATGAAGTGAAACTCCACCAAATTCATTCCTATGGCGTCCAATTCTCCTGATAATCCAAGAATGCGAGTGTTCAATCGGAGAAAGTTTATTAGTGCGGAAGCGAATCGAATCTTCAATAAGGTACTGACTAAGAAAAGATTGATCAAGGAACGAGGATTCATATATCTCAGATTGAATTATCCCTCTACGGCAATTGAAGAGATGATAGTGTGGCGAAGGTGCGAAGTGTTGTGCTATACTACCGCCATCGTGATTGTTCTTGTGGTAAAGGAATTTTATACAAATTTGCATGGAATCAACCAGGGAGTCGTTTATGTGCAAGGTAGATGGATAAATTTCACTCCTGCATAGATCAATGAATTATACATGATCGAGAACGTTCCTGTCTACCATTATTCTAACTTCATTCCGACAAGAAACCAGATGAATGAGATTTACCAATATTTAACGGACGAAACTGAAGACTGAGAAATGAGTGAAAACTGGTATGTTAGTTTTTCTGCGACACTCCTAAATCCTGTTTCAAAACACTAGCACTTATTCATTTCTGCAAAATTAATACCGAAAATGAAGATCGATAATGTTTTTAAAGACAGTGTTATTCTGCATTACTGCATCCAAATGGTACTGTCGATCGATATTGGATTAATAATTGTGAAGTCGATTTTGGGTCTGATCGTTCATAGATCAACTTATGGGCTTGGACACCCTTCCACAATTTACTCACTTTACAGTCAGTTCCAAGTATCCTATGAAAATTGGGAAAATGAACTTCTACCTTGGAAGCCTTTGGTTCCCAGCTTTTGAAGATGAAAATGACATGACTATTATGGTAGATTAGGTGTCTCAGAATTCACTGTCGATTCAACCCTTAGTTCCTGACAAGACTTTGGTGATCCTAAGCAAAATCAAGAAATTAAAGGAGGTACAAAATGTCATGAATGCAATTAATAATATCTCTGATTTCTTCGATCATCTAGACTGGAGGATGAAAGAACATTTTGAGCACTCTGGACAGCTAGAAGATAGTTTGATACGGCTGATGAGGAGGATGAAATTGATAGAAGAGGATTCTACTGAAGAATTTCCATACCGCCCATTTTATAACCTCTTCATTCATGTGCAATCAATGGGTGATCTCAGAGGAGAATCTAGTACTGAATTTGAAGAATAATAGATTTATATTGCTACCTGTCTGTTTATGTATGTAATTTGATTTGAACTTTGCATTTGCTTTGTTTTAGAATTATGCTTTTAGATCTCTTTATAGTTGAGACTAAGCATAGGATGTTTTGTTTTCAGCGTTTTGAGTGTTGTGGTTTGGATTGCGATGTTGAATTAATGTATTGAGATTGAGAAAACACCAAACTTAGGTGTGTTAAGTAACGTAAATTGTAACTCTTGGAATTCATATATAAATGTAATGTTTTGTGTTGTGAAAGTTTAATTGTGATAAGTACATCATTTAATCACTGAAAATTATGTCTATAATGATTGAACAGGTGTTGTTGAGGCTTGAAATTGATCAAAATTGCAAAAATCTGGAAATCAAACCAAATCAATAGAGCCCGCCGATGGCGCCCTCGACGCAGCCGACAGTGCCCTTGACGCCGCCGACGGCAGACTTTTCCTGAGACTAGGGATATAATTTTAATAAAGCACGCCGACGACACCGAATACCCTGCCAACGGTGAGATTCCGAAAAAACACCTTTAACCGTGATTTTGACCAGTCAACCGCCACTATTAATCATCCCCTTCCTCTAAAAACCCCGATTTTTTACCTAGGGCTTGAGAGATATTGGATTGAGAGGCGATTTCAAGGCATTTAGACACCGGATTTGATCATCTCTTAGTAAGAGCTTCACTCCAAACTAAAAATAGTTGATTTCACCATGGATTTCTTCCACGTTGAGGAGATCCAAAAAATTTGAGAATGTGAAGAAAATATTGGGAAGAAATTCATAGAACTTAGTGTTAAACTCTTACAATTACTTTTGGAAGCCATTATTTACATATTTGAAATATATTTTGGAATTTTTTTATAATTATGATTAGAATGAAATGGCTTCATGACAAAAGAGACGACTTGAGTTTGACAAGTCTTGCTTCATCAATGTGAAAGCTCAATTAAGATTTACTTCTGTATTTGAAGGGAAGAAATCTATACAAGATCGAGTTTTTGAGAGTTTGGGAAGAGAAATTGAACGAGTTATTACCGAGTGGAAGTGGAAAAACTTTTGTTACACCACCAACAAGGCCGCTGCAAATATTGTGAAAGAATTCTATGCCAACGTATTCTATTCTGAAGACGGAATCGTCCAAGTGCGGGGATTTCTTGTTGAATTTAATGTCGCTCGCATTAACTCCTTTTAAGAAGTCCCAAACTCGTATAGCTATCATTATGAATCCTTCAGTACTATGGAGGGCCCCCTAAATGATGTGAACAACTTTCTCACCGATGAGAAAGGAACATGGAAAATAAAGCAACGAGAACGGGTAAATTTTTCTGCTTCCATGTTGAATGCCACCTCTAAGGCATGACACTATTTTATTTCTTCTACTCTGTTATTGACTTATCACCATAGTGAGGTAACTAAAGATAGGGCTATTCTGAATTTTTGTATTCAGAATAACAGAAATATAAATGTGGGGAAGATTATTTTTAAGAATATATTGACTACGACAATGAGTGAAACAAGTGGAGGTCTAGGACATCCTGGCCTTATTTATGCACTTTGCCAACTTTCTGGAGTGGAAGCTAGAGGTGATGAGGAATGGATTTACCTTATGAAACCCATTAGTAAAGCTAATTTGAAAACTTATGAATCCCATGAAAAATGGAGAACTGGAAGTAGGAGTCAAGAACCTTCTACTAGTAGAGATGTCCCCTCTACATGTTATGACCTTCCACCTTCTAGTTCCCCTACTCTGGCTGATTTGATGAATGAGTTGACCTTACAGTGAAAGAACATAGAATTAATAAACGAAATGATTAAAGGTTTAGAACATCGACATGATTATGATAGTGAGTACCTTCAGAGGCATTCAAATTTTGAGGTAGCTTATTACAAAGCTGAGGCCCGACACGACAGAGGTGGGCTGATGTTACTTTCCCGGAGTGCCCCCGATATACTCAGTATCAGCCCAATCCACCTGTTGATCAAGGAGACGAAGACATAGTTTAGGATTTTGATATCTGATAGTAATTGATTTACTTGTACTTATACTTTTATTTGTGTGATCTTTTGTAATAGAAATGGATGTTTGTGAGTATTTGTACTTTCTTTTTTATTGTTATATTGTAATCGAATGATTTTTTATTTTTGTTATAAAGTTAGTGTGGTAGTTAAAGTTTGCATGTGTAGTATAATGAACGTAGATTAGTACTTTGTGAATTGTAATGTGATTTTTATTTCACATTTTAATTGTAATTATTTTGTTTAGTGTTGTGGTTATGTTAGTGAATTATTATGTTTATTTAATATTTTAGTATTGTACTTATTTCAAAATTTCATTACCCAGCAATTTCTCTAATGATTTATATGTGTAGAAAGCTCTTAATGTTACAGACCAGATGAAGTGGAAATTTTGAGAAGGACTGCAAAAATTTCAGAATGATGAAAATGCCTAAAATACTGAGGTATAATTTATATTTAGAGTTTTTCTTTCCACCTGTATCATTTTGTATTGAAAAATTTAAGTTTGGGGGAGGGAAGAAA
>NEWO01001074.1:112268-124238 GCA_003013225.1 Phalaenopsis aphrodite | reverse complement strand
GAAATGATGAATTAGGGTCATTGGAGCAAAAAGATGAAAAAAGGAGCAAATTTAGAGCAAAAAGGACCAAAATGTAAAAATTTGAACTACGACGCCGAAGGCGAGCCCGACGGCGCCAACAGTGGACTTTTTCCGAGACTCCAGAATTAATTTCTTAAAAGGCTCGCCGATGGCATCCTTGAGGCAGCCGACGACGCCATCGAGGCCGCCGATGGCGAGCTCGGCGGTTATGTCCAACAAAGCATTAGTTGAGGACGAATTTTGGAGGGGTGCTTAGGCAACTCTTGGGAAAACTCATCCACAGCTTTAAAAGAAGATTTTGTCCAAAATTTATGGAGAGTGAAGGAGAGCTTAGGGGTCCTGGATGTTAGAAAGGTCCTGAAGGTTGGAGAGTTTCCATTAGTGTTTCCTAGAGAGTCTAAATTTTGAGGAATTCTTCGTGAGATTGTAAGAGTAGAGGGAAAGTGAGAGATTTCTTCCTCCTTAACACTTCAAAGAGAAATTCTATGTGCTGTAAAAAAAGGAAGATATTTAGAGGAACTTCGAGGAGTTTTCTTGGGGAGAAATTAGAGATAAGTTTATTATTGTAGTATTTTGTATGGCTTTGATTTTATATATGAATTACGAGTTTTGTTGTGATTTCCCCATGTGATCTGAGTAGTTTTCTCTATCTTTCTCCTTGACTTGAGATTTGTGAAATGGTGAAGCCATGAAAATGTTTAAGAAATTGTGATGATATTTTCACTTCAATCTTAATTTACTGTCAATCTGGCCAATTGATTTGTTAAAATATGTTGGGTTTTATAAATAAAGTGAAGATTACATCCAAGATTCAGGGATTTCAAAGCCCTTAGAAGTTTGTGCAAATAAATAGGGAATTAAAATTATGAGGCGTAGAATTGGAGATTTTAGAGTGACAGACTAAAATCCCCAATTAGGTCCTATCGTTTGGGTGCTGAAGTGTAGATGTTAGCCCTTAGGTGAGGGGAATGTGGGAGCTCTGAAGTGAGAGCCGGTATCCTCCCAGCCTAGCCGCAGATTCAGTAAACAGACGTAGGATTAATCAATGTTCTTTATGCTTAGACCAAAGGGCAAAGAATAGGTATGCTCCTATTTGGCACAATACAAATTGAACTGATTCACTTTATCTATTCACTATAATTTCTTGACAAGGAGAAGGATGCTTTCTTATGTATTGAATATCACATTAAAAACCTCATTAGTATAATTAGTTATTTAAGAGTTATTAAAATTACATATTTGTTTCAATTGCCTATTAGTGACAAATAAGCAAATTGAATTCCATTTTTGCGATTGAGTACTTTTTTTCAAAAATCTTAGTTTGTAGTTCTAATATTACTCCCTATGGGATCGATATCTAGGACTCCATTAAAGCCTTACATTACTTGAGAGATACGTATACTTGCGTTAATAAGCCTTATTATTTTATACATCCATCTTTATCAAATCTATAACTATTATTAAGTTTTGATGCAGTTGTTGAAGAATTAAATCTTTTAGCAGCAGTATTAATTACTTATATTTTTAAGCATATATAAATTCGTTATCATCTATCCTATTTTTTGGCTTTAGTATTGATGAGAAATAATTTTAATGTTTCATCCTGCCAACTTTATTATTTTAGAGCTTACATTTGTGTGAAATGATCACACAAATAGACTGAAAGATGTGAGGATTTAGGTCTTGACGAATGACAACCTCGGAATCCTAAGATGAGTTAGGGCTTATATTATATAACAGAGTTATACAAAGGCATAAAGATGAGGTAAGGATTTATGTTGCATAGGCAAACTACCTCGAATTCCTTTGGCTTTTTATTTTAATTCTAAGGAAGGAAATTGGTTTGGCTGGGGAAGACAGGTTTTGCTGTTGAAGATGGCCGTGCTTCCCACCATGCTAGCTTCAAGCTCCTTGTTGTGATGAGTTTAAGTTTTCTAGTGTGTCAAGTTATGATGTCAAATCAGATCTCCTTATGATTGTAGTTCTTTAAATGTTATGGGGCATATTAAAGTTGATTAGAGCGACACCGGTTAGGATCCTACGGTTCCCTCATTCCGGTACCACTATTTTCTATTGGATTCAATTAGTCCAAATGAATTTATTAAACTCAACTTAATGAGTTCCATACTTCCATTTAGACCGTGGGAAGCCTCGTTAGCAACCGTAGATTACTGACCGCGACTTTATATATGCTTAAAAATATAAGTATTTAATACTGCTGCTAAAAGATTTAATTCCTCAGCAACTGTACGAAAACCTTAATAACAGTTATAGATTCGATAAATATGGAAAAAATAAATATTTAATAATTGTAAAGTCACACTTATCAACGCTAGTATATGTATCGCTCAAGTAATATTGGGCTCTAATGGAGTCCTAGATATTGATGCCATAGGGAGTAAGATTAGAACTACGAACTAAGATTTTAGAAAAGCAATACTTTAATCGTAACAGCGAAGTTCAATTTGAATATTTGTTATTAATAGGCAATTGAAATAAATATATAATTTTAATAATTATTAAATAACTAATTATACTAAAGTAGGTTCAAATGTGATATTTAATATATAAGAAAGCATCATTTACCTTGTGAAGAAATTATAGTGAATCGTTAAAGTGAATTAGTTCAAATTATATTGTGCCAAATAGGAGCATACTTATTGTTTACCCTTTGGTCCAGGCATAAAGAACATTGACTAATCCTACACTTGTTTATTGAATCTGCGACTAGGCTGAGAGGATACAGGCTCTCACTTTGAAGCTCCCACGTTCCCCTCACCTGAGGGCTAACATCTACACTTCAGCACCTAAACGCTAATACTGAATTGGGGATTTTAGTCTGTCACTCTAAAATCTTCAATTCTATGCCCGATAATTTTATTTTCCAATTTATTTGCACCGAACTTCCAAGTGCTTTGACATCCCTGAATCTTGGATGTAATCTTCACTTTAGTTGTAAAACTCAACATATTTTAACAAATCAATTGGCCAAATTGAAAGTAAATTATGATCGAAGTGAAAAGATCATCACAATTTCTTAAACATTTTCATGGCTTCACCAATTCAAATCGTCATTTCATAAATCTCAAGACAAGGAGAAAGACAGAGAAAACTACTCAGATCTCATGGGGAAAACACAACAAAACTCAAAATTCATATATAAAATCAAAGTCATACAAACTACAACAATAAATAAACTTATCTCTAATTTCTCCTAAAGAAAACTCCTCGAAGTTCCTCTAAATCTCTTCCTTTCTTTACAGCACACAAAATTCCTCTTTAAAGCGACAAGGAGGAAGAAATCTCTCACTTTTCCTCCACTCTTACAATCTCTCGAAGAATTCCTCACAATTTAGACAGTCTAGTAAACTCTCTACACACTAATGGAACATTTCTAACCTCTAGGACCTCTCTAATTTTCGGCCAAAATCTTCTTTTAAAGTTGTGGATGAGCTTTCCAAGAGTTGTCTAAGCATCCCTTCAAAATTTGTCCTCATCCAAAACCTAGTTGGTCATAACTGCGGAGCTCGCTGTCGGCGACCTCGAGGGCGCCGTCGGTGGACTTTCTTAATGAAGTAATTCTGGAGTCTCGGGAAAATCTTGCCATCGGCATGGTCGATGGCACCGTCGGCGCCCTAGTTAAATTCTTCACATTTTGGTCCTTTTTGCTCCAAATTTGCTCCTTTTTGCATCTTTTTGGTCGAATGACCCTCTTTCATCATTTTTGCAACAAAACATCACAAATACCTTTCTTTAAAGTGCAATATCATCAAAAATAGTATAAAATAGGTATGAAAATTTCAACATATTTTCCTTTGGTCAAAATCCCCCAAACTTAACTATTACTTGTCCTCAAGTAATTTTAATACTACATAAAAGTTATGATCTATTACAATAAAGTTATAATTTATAAATACTATAAGTTTGATTTAGATAAATACCATAGTGAGATTTTCAGAAAAAATTCAAGTAATTAAATTAACTTTGTCGCTATAAGATTTATCTAGTCATCAAGTTTAAGAGTTCTAGTCTTCTATTCATTTCAAGAATGACTATATGTTGCAATATTAATTCACTTAGAATATCCAAAGGATAGGAATTTTATGAGAACACTACTAGTAAAAGATCTAATTCATAAATATAAATTCAGGAATGTATTTAGGTTTTCCCTTTAGGTAGGTCCAGTGAAGCAATTTTTTTATTAGGCATATCCTCAAGCTTCTCCTCACTTTCACATTTTTTTTCTTTCTTTTCTCATTTTCATTTGGATTGCTTTCAATCCTATATATTTTTCTCTTCTTTTCAGGGATTTTTTTCAATCCTTTATTTTTCCTTTTTCAAGTGAGGATTACTATAGCTGGGTAGCCTTTAATGATTTTGAACATCACCTTTCTTTCACAAAATTAAAAACTCAAAGCATTCATTTACCTTATAAATTTTTCATAGTCTTACATCATTGAGCCCCAATATTTTCTTCTCAAATGAATTTCCAGATTCTTAATACTTCAAAATATAGTTTCCTTTACTTTAAATAGTTAACTATAATCTTATTCTCTTATACTAAATATCTTAAGTTACAAAATTAATTTTCATTACAAAAATATTCCTTTAAATCTATTATATTTAAATAGCTACAAAAATATAGTTACCTAAATTAAATTCACTACATAAAATCATATAAATAATTTTTGAAAATATTGAAATAGAGGACATCTAATAGTTAATCTTTTCCTTTCCTCCCCCAAACTTAAATTTTTCAATATAAAATAACACACGTGGAAAGAAAAACTCTAAATATAAATTATACCTCAGTATTTTAGGTATTTTTGTCATTCTAAAATTTTTGTAGGCCTTCTCAAAATTTCTACTTCACCTGGTTTGTAATATTATGAGCTTTCTACACATATAAATCATTAGAGAAATTTTTGGGTAATGAAATTTTGAAATAAGTATAAAATTACAACATTAAACAAGCACAATATTTCCTAACACAACCACAATACTACACAGAACAATTATACTTAAAATGCGAAATAAAAATCATGTTACATTACAATATACTACTCAACATCTATTATACTTCACATACAAATTTAACTACCACACCAACTTTATAACAATAATTAAAATTATCCAAGTACAACATAATGATAAAAATGAAAGTTCAAATATACATAAACATCTATTCCTATTACAAAAGATCACAAAAATAAAAGTATAAGTACAAGTACATCAATTCTATCAAATATCAAAATCCCAAATTATGTCTTCATTTCCTTGATCAACAGGTGGATTGGGGTGATACTGAGTATATTGGGGGCAGTCAGGAAAAGTAACATTAGGCTCACCTCTGTAGTGTCGGGCCTGAGCTTTGTAGTAAGCTACCTCAAAATTTGAATGCCTCTGAAGGTACTCACTATCATAATCATATCGACGTTCTAACCCTCCAATCCTTTCATTTATTAATTCTATGCTCTTCCACTGCAAGGTCAACTCATTTATCAAATCAGTGAGTCTAGGGGAACTAGAAGGTGGAAGATCATAACTTGTAGAGGGGGCATCTCTACTAGTATAAGGTTCTTGACTTCTACTTCCAGTACTCTATTTCTCATGGGATTCATAAGGTTTCAAATTGGCCTTACTAATGGGTTTCATAGGGTAAACTCATTCTTCATCTCCAGTTTTCACTCCAAAAAGTTCACAAATTGCATAAATAAGGTCAGGATGTCCTCGACCTCCATTTGTCTCACTCCTTACCATAGTCAATGTATTCCTAAAAATAATTCTCCCCACATTTATAGTTTTATTATTTTGAATATAGAAATTCAGAATAGCTCTATCTCGAGTTACCTGACTATGGTGATAAGTCGGTAACAGAGTAGAAGAAATAAAATAGTGTCACGCCTTAAAGGTGGCATTCAACCTAGAAGCAGAAAAATTTACCCGTTCTTGCTACTTTATCTTCCATGTTCCTTTCTCATCAGTGAGAAATTTTATCACATCATTCAGGGGCCTTCCATCGTCCTAAAGGATTCATATTTGCAGCTATAAGAGTCTGGGACTTTGTAAAAGGTGTTGATGCGGGTAGCAGTAAATTTAACAGGAAATCCCCGCACTTGAACGATTCCATCTTCAAAATAGAATATATTGGCATAGAAATCCTTCACAACAATTGCATCAGCTTTATTTGAGTTGTAAAAAAAGTTTTCCCACCTCCACTCAGCAATAACTCATTCAATTTCTCCTCTCAGACTCTCAAGAACTCGATCTTGTATACACTTCTTCCCTTTAAATATTGAAGTAAATCTTGATTGAGCTTTTGCATTGACGAAGAGGGAGTCATCGAACTCAACTCGTCTCTTTTGACGTGGAGCCATTTCAATCTAATTAAATTATAGAAAAATTCCAAAATCTACTTCAAATATTCAAATAATGTCTTCCAATAGTAATTCTACGAGTTCAATACTAAGATCCATGAATTTCTTCCCAAATTTTCTTCAAATTCTCAAATTTTTCGGATCTCCTCAATGTGAAAGAAACCCATGGAGAAAATTAAATATTTTTAACTTGAAGTGAAGCTCTTACCTAGAGATGATCAAATCCGATGTCCAAAAGAGTTGAAATTGCCTCCCAATCTAAGATCTTTTAAGCCCTAGGTCAAAAATTGTGTTTCTAGGAGGAAGGGGATGATGAATAGTGGCGGCTGATTGGTCAAAATTGTGGTTAAAGGTGTTTTTTTGTGAGCTCACCTTCGGCGGGGTCGATGGAGCCGTCGGCGCGCTCTATTGGAATTTTGAACCTGAGTCTCAAGAAAAATCCGTCGTCGGCGGCTTCTAGGGCGTCGTCGGCGGGCTCTACTGATTTTGGTTCAAATCCCAGATTTTTGCAATTTCGATCAATTTCAAGCGTCAAATACATCTTTTAAATCATTATAGACATAATTTTATGTGACTAAATGATGTACTTAGCACAAATAAACTTTCACAACACAAAACATCACATTTATTTATAAATTTTGAGGGGTACAATGTACGTTTCATAACACGCCTAAGTTTGGTATTTTCTCAACCTCAACACATTAAGTCAGCGTCCAAATCCAATCCATTGCACTCAAAATGCTGAAAACAAAACATCATATGCTTAGTCTCTACTATATAGAAATCTAAAAGCATAATTCTAAAGCAAAGCAAATAAAAAGTTTAAATCAAAATACATAGATAGACATATAGGTAGTAATATAAATCTATTATTCTTCAGATTCAGTACTAGATTCTTAACCCAAGGAAAATATGTTGAGATTTTCATACCTATTTTATACTATTTTTGATGATATTGCACTTTAAAGAAAGGTATTTTTGATGTTTTGTTGCAGGAATGATGAATTGGGGTCAATGGAGCAAAAAGATGCAAAAAATGAGCAAATTTGGAGCAAAAAGGACCAAAATGTGGAGATTTGAACTAGGTCGCCGACGGCGCCCTCGACCCCACCAATGACAAGTTTTTCCCAAGGTTACAGGAAAAAATTCTCCAGAAGTCCACCGACGGCACCATCTAGGCCGCCGACGGCGCGCTCGGCAGTTATGCCTAATCAAGCTCTAGACAAGGCCAAATTTTGAAGGGATGCTTAGGTAACTCTTAGGAAAGCTCAGCCACAACTTTAAAAGACTATTTTTGGCCAAAAATTAAGGGTCCTCGATGTTAGAAAGGTTCTAATAGTGTGTAACAATTGTAAGGAATTCTTCGAGAGATTGTAAGAATGGAGGGAAAGTGAGAGTTTTCTTCCTCATTGCTGCTTCAAAGAGGAATTTTGAGTGCTGTAAAGAAAGGAAGAGATTCAGAGGAACTTTGAGGAATGTTCTTGGGGAGAAATTAGAGATAAGTTATTTAATTATTGTATTTTGTATGACTTTGATTTTATATATGAATTTCTAGTTTTGTTGTGTTTTTCCCATGAGATCTGAGTAGTTTTCTCTGTCTTTCTCCTTGATTTTATATATAAATTTCAAGTTTTGTTGTGTTTTCCCCATGATGATTTGAATTGGTGAAGCGATAAAAATGTTTAAGAAATTGTGATGATATTTTCACTTTGATCTTAATTTACTTTCAATATAACCAATTGATTTGTTAAAATATGTTGAGTTTTACAACTAAAGTGAAGATTACATCCAAGATTCACGGAGTTAAAAGCCCTTGGAAGTTGGGTGCAAATAAATAGGGAAATAATATTATCGGGCGTAGAATTGGAGATTTTAGAGTGACTGACTAAAATCACCAATTCAGCCCTATCGTTTGGGTGCTGAAGTGTAGATGTTAGCCCTCAGGTGAGGGGAATGTGGGAGCTCTGAAGTGAGAGTCGGTATCCTCCCATCCTAGCCGCAAATTCAGTAAACAAGCGTTGGATTAGTCAATGTTCTTTATGACTGGACCAAAGGGTAAAAAATGGGTATGCTCTTATTTGGCACAATATAATTTGAACTAATTCACTTTATCCATTCACTGTAATTTCTTGACAAGGAGAATGACGCTTTCTTATATATTGAATATCACAATTGAACCCTCATTAGTATCATTAGTTATTTAATAGTTATTAAAATTACATATTTATTTTAATTGCCTATTGGTGACAGATAAGCAAATTGAACTTCGCTGTTGTGATTAAAGTATTGATTTTCTAAAATCTTAGTTCGTAGTTCTAAACCACTCCCTGTGGGATTGATATCTAGGACTCCATTAGAGCCATATATTACTTGAGGGATATGTATACTTGCGTTGATAAGTGTGACTTTAAAATTATTGAATATTTATTACGTCCATATTTATCTTATATTTTTAAGCATATATAAAGTCACCGGTCAAGTTTTTGGCGCCGTTGCCGCGGATTTAAATCTTCTAGTAGCACTGTCAAATTCTTGTATTTGTTGGTTTATAAAAAAGTCATCGGTCAAGTTTTTGGAGCCGTTGTCGGAGAGTAAGTGAGTAAAATCACGATTAGAGTAACGGACAAATTAAGATTATTAGAAAATTTTTACTTGAATTGCAACTTATTTTTATATTTAGTTAATTGTATTACTGAGGACGGATTTCAAATTGTATGCATAAATTTAGACCTGAAAATCGTATATCCTACAATTCAGAATTAGAATGCACTGTTAGAAAGATTAGAAGATTATGAAGAGAACCTAGAAATTGTGATACAATAGAAAACAACATGAACAATCAAGGAATAGAGAATGAACACTAACCTAGACCCCTATGAGATTATGCAAATCCTATAGCAGATAAAATTTACTTATCTATACAAAATCCTGATGTAGTTGCTAATTTATTTGAGCTTAAACCTGCTATTATTCAAATGGTACAAAACAATCAATTTGGAAGTACACCAAATGAAGATCCTAACTTACACATCGCTAGATTTTTAGAACTTTGTGCTACTTTTAAATATGACAGAGTCTCAAACGATGCTGTTAGACTTAAACTTTTTCCTTTTTCACTGAGGGATAAGGTTAAGATGTGGTTTAAATTTGTTAGTATCAGGATCTATTAGAACTTGGGGACAACGTTCACAGAAATTTCTATCCAAATATTTCCCTCCATCCAAAACTGCTAAACTTAGAAATGACATAACATCGTTCTGTCAGATTGATGGAGAGTCAATATATGAAGCTTGGGAGAGATTTAAAGATTTTGTTAGGAAATGCCCTCATCATTCGTTACCAGATTGGTTGATAATTCAAACATTTTATAATGGATTAGTGGGATCACATAGATCGATTATAGATGCTGCAGTTGGTAATTCTTTAATGTCAAAACCTTTTAAAGAGGCTTATTCATTAATAGAAGAGATGGCTACCAACAATTTTTAATGGCCCTCTGAATGGGTAAATTTTAAAAGAGTAGCTAGTATCCATGATTCTGATGCAATATCTATGTTAGCTTCGCAGATTGTTGCAATATCAAAGAAATTAGATCATTATGGGATGAATAATTCTCCAACACCTCCTATAATAGAAGAGAATTCATCTGAGCAATTTGTGGATGTTCAACCTTCATATGATACTTTAAATGCTATTAATAGATCCAATAACCCTTATTCGAACTATTATAACCCAGGTTGGAAGAATGATCCAAACTTTAATTGGAATAACAATTCTTCTATAAATCAACAATGGGCAAACAACCCAGTGAACCCATTAGAAAATTCATCCAACCAAGGAAATGTTAACTATAGACCTTCTCATCCTCCAAGATTTAACAGTAACACTCAAATTAAGGAAAAGAAGTTGTCTATGGAAGAGTTGATATTAAACATGGGTCAACAATTGCACAATCAAGGAAATCAATTACAAAATCAAGGAACTGCTATTAAGAATATTAAAAATCAATTGGGATATATTGCTACTGCTCTTAGTAACTGAACATTAGGAACTTTTCCTAGTACTGTGGAACCAAATTCTAAAGATCAAGGAAAAGAACAAATCAAAGCGATACAATTACAAAGTGGAAAATAATTGGAAACTGGAGTGCAAAAAGAAATAGAAACTGAAAAAAGAGAAAGTGGATACCAAAAAAGAAAAGGATCATGAAGACACAGATTTAGAGTATCCATTTACACCAATGAAAATTACTGTGGAGGAACCTCCACCATTATTTACTTAAAGATTAAAGCAACACAAACAGAATAAACAATTTTCCAAATTTTTAGAAATTCTTAAGAAGTTAACAGTGAATATTCCCTTCGTAGAAGCTTTAGAGCAAATGCCCAATTATGTAAAATTTATGAAAGTTGTTTTGAACAAGAAAAGGAAGTTCACAGACAATGAACTTATTGCACTTAGCGAAGAGTGTAGTGAAAATA
Organism: Phalaenopsis aphrodite; assembly: GCA_003013225.1. Taxonomy (NCBI): domain Eukaryota; kingdom Viridiplantae; phylum Streptophyta; class Magnoliopsida; order Asparagales; family Orchidaceae; genus Phalaenopsis; species Phalaenopsis aphrodite. The sequence continues at coordinate 113,359 of NEWO01001074.1, read as the reverse complement.
TTCAGAAAAAATTTCTTGAAAAATTAAAAGATCCTGACAGTTTCACTATATCATGTGCTATTGATGAAAAATTTTATGGAAAAGCTTTATGTGATTTGGGAGCTAGTATGAATCTTATTTATCTATCAATTTTCTAAAGATTAAGATTAGGAGAAGTCCCACCTACGTCTGTAACTCTACAGTTAGCGGATTGTTCAGTAACATATCCTGAGGGAGTTAAAGAAGATGTGTTAGTAAAAGTTGATAAATTTATCTTTCCTGTGGATTTCATTGATTTAGATATGGATGAAGATAAATAAATACTATCATTTTAAGGAGACTATTTTTAGCTACTGGAAAGCTATGATAGATGTTCAAAAAGGAGAACTAATTATGAGAGTTAACGATCAAGAAGTGACTTTTAACATTGCAAAATCTATGAAATACCCTGCTGATGAAAGAGATAATGAATATTTTCGCATGGAAATTAGTGAACATCTATTGAAAGAACATTTTAAAGAACATTTTGAAGAGAAAAAACAATTTAAAGAGAGTGACAAAATTATTCTTGACGAATTAGAAAATGAAGAATTAGATTATGTTCAGGAAAGATTTGAGATGTTGGATATTATTGGAATGCTGATAAAAATCTATTTCGATCAATTTTAAAACCACCTAAACTTGAGATGAAAGTATTGCCTAGCCACTTGAAGTACGTGTTTTTAGGATACTCATCTATATTACCTATTACTATATCATTAGAATTAAATGATATGCAAGAGCAAAGACTGTTAGATACATTGAAAAGATATAAGAAAGCTTCTGGTTGGACCTTAGCTGATATTAAGGGAATCAGTCCTTCCATCTGTATGCACAAGATTATATTAAATGAACAATATAAACCAAGAGTTGATCCATAAAGGAGATTAAATTCAATGATGAAAGAAGTAGTTAAGAAGGAATTTTGAAATGGTTAGACAGTAGAATTATATATCCTATTTTAGATAGTGTGTGCGTAGATCCTATTCATTGTGTTCCTAAGAAAGGAGGAGTGACTGTTGAAACAAAAGAAAATAATGAATTAATACCTATCAGACAAGTTACTGGGTGGC
>NEWO01001074.1:68042-80066 GCA_003013225.1 Phalaenopsis aphrodite | reverse complement strand
GAACTAAGATTTTAGAAAAGCAATACTTTAATCACAACAGCAAAATTCAATTTGCTTATCTGTCACTAATAGGCAATAGAAATAAATATATAATTTTAATAACTATTAAATAACTAATTATACTAATGAAGGTTCAAATGTGATATTCAATATATAAGAAAGCGTCCTTCTCCTTGTCAAGAAATTATAGTGAATGGTTAAAGTGAATTAGTTCAAATTATATTGTGCCAAATATGAGCATACCTATTCTGTACCATTTGGTCCAGGCATGAAGAACATTAACTAATCCTACACTTGTTTACTGATTCTGCGGCTAGGCTAGGAGGATACCAGCTCTCACTTCGGAGCTCCAAGGTTCCCCTCACCTGAGGGCTAACATCTACACTTCAGCACCCAAACGATAGGACCGAATTGAGGATTTTAGTCTGTCACTTTAAAATCTCCAATTCTACGCCCAATAATTTTATTTCCCTATTTATTTGTACCCAACTTCCAAGGGCTTTGACCTCCCTGAATCTTGGATGTAATCTTCACTTTAATTGAAAAACTCAACATATTTTAACAAATCAATTGGCCATATTGAAAGTAAATTAAGATCGAAGTGAAAATATCATCACAATTTCTTAAACATTTTCATGGCTTCACCAATTCAAATCACCATTTCATAAATCTCAAGACAAGGAGAAAGACAAAGAAAACTACTCAGATCTCATGGAGAAAACACACAAAACTCGGAATTCATATATAAAATCAAAGTCTTACAAAATGCAACAATAAATAAACTTATCTCTAATTTCTCCCCATTAAAACTCCTAGAAGTTCATCTAAATCTCTTCCTTTTCTTACAGCATATTAAATTCCTTATCGAAGTGGCAAGGAGGAAGAAATCTCTCACTTTCCCTCCGCTCTTACAATCTCTAGAAGAATTCCTCACAATTTAGATACTCTAGTAAACTCTCTACACACTAATAGAACCTTTCTAACCTCCAGGACCTCTCTAATTTTTAGTCAAAATCTTCTTTTAAAGTTGTGGATGAGCTTTCCCAAGAGTTGCCTAAGCATCCCTTCAAAATTTGTCCTCATCCAAAGCCTAGTTGGTCATAATCACCACCGTCGGTGGCCTCGAGGGCGACGTCGGTGGACCTTCTTAATGAATTAATTCTAGAGTCTCGGGAAAATCTCGTCGTCCCTAGTTCAATTCTTCACCTTTTGGTCCTTTTTGCTCCAAATTTGCTCCTTTTCGCATCTTTTTGCTCCAATGATCCTATTTCATCATTCCTGCAATAAAACATCAAAAATACCTTTCTTTAAAGTGCAATATCATCAAAAACAGTATAAAATATGTATGAAAATCTCAACATATTTTCCTTTGGTCAGTTACCTCCTCCTAGGGACTCGTGATCATCCGATAAAGACCTCTTAATTTAGTTGTAATTGTTGTTTTGTAAAGTTTGTGATTAAATTTTGAGTTGTTTTATACTTTGAATGTTGTGGTGGTGAATTTTATCTTGGTTGATTCTAGTTTTGGTTTTGGTTTTACGACTATCCTAGCAGTTTTGGTTTTCATGCAGGGTGACATCGTTGTTTAACATGCAAGTTTATAAGCATGAAAATGTGGTGTGGAAAGTATAGAAAAATAATGGTACTATAAACTGTAAAAGCGTACTTTACGAGTCTTCTCGTTCCACCACCTGAAACACAAAAATGCATGTAAGGGCATTTTATATGAAGTGAGAAAGATAAGGTTCTGGTGATCTATCAAATCCTAAATCATATCTTGGTGGGTCCCTATTAGTTTGATTAAGGTTAATTTTTGTTAAGAAAAACATATTAAGTTTATTAGACCTCCGAGGTATCCAACAGGTATGGAGAAAGAAGCAAGTCCTTGCTTCCCTCTCATCGCTTGGTGAAAAGCCTCAAGCTCATTTAAACTTATTACGTTGCTTAATAATTCATCCTGTAAATATCTCCAATGCTCAATGAACATTGATGTTTCAATTATCCCTAAGAGTAAGGTAATTATCATTTATCACTTAATTTGAAAATTAGGTGGGTAAAGACCCTTAAATGGGCAAGTTAGTGTTATTAAGACATTTAGTCAATTTTATTTCTAGCTTGGGCTTATAGTGTTTCAAAGGTGTTCAACATTTTTATTTACATTCACTTTTTTAATCCTTATTCAACCAAATTTGATTTAGCTTAAGTCACTAATAAGCCCTTAAGGTCCTAGTGAATGTCTTAATCATTTTGAAGGAGATTTCTAAGTAAAAATAATTCATCATCAAGTCTTTTGAATGCTATTTGAACATCCAAAATGGGGTATTGAATTAATGAGTTATTAACACCTAAAATTATACCTCTAACTCTAGGATCATTCAATTCGGTAGATTTCCAAATTTTAATCGTATAGGAAATTTCAAATTTATCATTTAATTGGAAAAAGTGAGATTGGTTTCTACCAATTAATCCCTTATGTTTAAATAATCCAAATATGTTTATTAAGATCAAAGGTTGCCCTTTTCCCTTTCTAGAATTAAGCCTAAAAGTTAATTAAGGTTAAATTTCAAAAATTACACTTTCCCCTAAAGCTCCATCACTTCATAATTCATCAAATTTAATTCAAATGACTTTGAAATTTTTATCCCACCCCACTCATGGGTCAATTAAGACGTCAGAGGAGAAAAATGTGATTTTTAAAATTTTAATTTAATTTATATATTTATTTATATGCAAGAATATGATTTTTCAAAGAAAATTCAACAACTTGACCAAAAAAAAGCCTAATACATTGAAATTTTTACTAGAGGTAGACCTACTCTAGAGAAACACTTGGACCAAATGTCATGATTTTTTGAGTTTAATTGGAATTATTAGAATTATTTTAACTTCTGAAGTGTTAATTATGTATAAAATAATTTAAATGTGGAAAATTAAGTTTTACATTTTTATTAAATCTTTTTCAAGTCAAGGAACCAAGAGAAATAAATTTTATATTTTTTTGATTTTTCTTTGAATTATTAGAAGTTTCAAGTGAAAGATTAAGAAAAATTCATTTTTAGCCTTTTAAAAATTATTTTAAGCTTTAAAATTCAATATCTTCACTTAGAAGATTAGGAAAAATATTCCAATTGTTCCTAAATGCTTAGAAAATAATCTAGAATATTTTCATGAATTTTATCAATTTTGTGATTTTAATTTTTAATTATTTAAAAATATAAAATAGGCTTAAAATGAAGTTTTATTTTATTTACAATTTTATTTTTAGAAAATTCCTGTGATCACAGAGAACTCCCAAAATCAATTTTTCTAATTTTTAGAGTTACATTTTAAGTATTAGAAATCATTTTAATGTCAAAAATATCATTTAACTTAGAAAATCAATTTGATTTATCAAATGAGCTCCAAATATTTTAAAATTTTTATGGGGAGTTGTCTAAACTTCAAATTACATTGGGGATTAAAAATCAAGTCATTTAGATGTTTGTGTTTTCCAAAATTAATTTTCTTTGCATTTTAGGGTTCGTGGAAATTAGGTGTGTTCTTAATGATTTAAATCATGAAACATTTTTCAAATGGTTCTCTGGTCATGAAAAATCTTCCAAAATTTTCTTAGATTTTTCTAAATAATATGACAATTATCATGATTAACTTATGCAAATAATAGACATAACTTGAAAAATATGTATCTTTGTCTAGGTGTCTCCTCTGACTTTGGATAAATTAGAGAATGTCCCCTAAGATAGAGGCAACAACATGACAAAATATCAAGCCATGGTGAAATTTCTACATGCATGGAGAATAAAAGGACTCAAAATAGTATTTAAGTAAATAAAAATAAAATATGCATATAAACTTTAAACCATTTTCACATTGTTCACCTCTATTTACTGAGCACTATGATATTTTTATTTTATTTTGTAATTTTTCTACACTAAAATATGAATTTTTAAAGTTAGGAAGCATTTTTTGAATTATTAAATCCCTATTTTTCTATTTAAACGTGCGGCACCACCTCATCCTAAGTAGCTTCGAACGACGACGCGGCGAACTTCTATTCGCTGTGCTTACCACCCTGGCATGCCACGTGGCCCGCGGTTCACGTATCAAGAGTTCATCCAGCTAGATCTCATCCACTAAAGAGATAAACATGCAATCCGATGGCTCCCCATCATCATCCCCAAATAGGCTAACCCGAGAACCGTCCACACTCAAACCTTAAGATATCCCTCTAGATTCAACCAAATCTCATGGGGTTTGTCCCTAGAGCTTCATCTACTCAAGACGAACCTATCTATACAGATTATACGATATGAAATACAGTAAATACATATTGAGAGTGAAAATAGGTTCGGATTAGGGTTGGAGTTCAATACCTTTATCTAAGAGGGGAGGCCAGAATTAGATGGTTGTGGTACCTTCGATTGGTCCCAACGAACCTCAAGATGAAGCCTTATGCCCTAGTGAATGGTCCAGGTATGAATTCGACCAAGCTCGATTTCAGGTGTTGATTGAAGTATATACTAGAGGCCATTTAAGAAGGGGATTTTGTGGGGAATCAACTTCTTTCACTGTGCAGAAGGTGTGTGCATAGTTGATTGAATTTTGATTCATTATGGAGGTGTAGAGCGATCTGTCCTGATTTTTGGCAAAAATTCAAGCTCAAAATTGAGCTTCCACTCTGAAGCTCGATGGGGGAAAATGGTTGGCTTGAACTGAGGAGGTTTTAGGGAATCTCTTAGGGCAGTTTGGCAAAGTTTCCTTAAGAAAATTTCAGCTCTCTTTCATTGGCCGTGGTGGTGAGGTTTAAATAAAATTGGCTTAGAGTTGCTGTCATGTCCAATTGAGGGGTACAAAATGATGCTTAGGTGGAGGGCAGAGAAGCTCAAAATTTCATATGGGATGAGGTGGCCTCTAGGTTTGAATTTGGTTTAAATTTTTTGGGGTGGCTCGTTATTGTGGTGTTTTCCGGCCACTGGGCCTATCGGCAAGGCCAAGGGAGGTGGCCAAGAAGTCAAATGAGCCAGGGGGAGGCTTAATTATAATTTAGCCCAAGGGTAAGCAATGATGGAGGAGATTTTGCAAGTTGGGTCCAAAAATGCGTTAAGATCCATTAATTTGGGCATCCATTGGTCCATAGCTTGCTTTGGTGGTTTTCGAAAGGTTTATCCTGGTCCCTAGAAGGAGTTTGGTGGCTGTGGAGTCATAAAGTTGGTGGCTTTAAGGTGGTTAGGCCAATTTTAGTGCATTGGTCCAAGTGGGTCAATTTGACTTAAAGTGGGTTTGGGTTAGGCTTGCCATGAATTTGAGCCCAATTGACTGATCAAAATTGTGTATATGATTGTAATGAAGATTTTTGGTGAAAGATTGAAATGATTTTGAGTTGAATTGGGGGTTCAATTTGAAGGATTTTGGAAATTTGGTCACTTTGGGCATGTTGGGCTAGACTTGAGTCTAGATTGGCTAGGCTTGGGCTAAGTCCAAATTGATTATTTAAAATGGTCAATAGGAATGTAATGAAGAGTTTTCAACATAAATTGGGTGTCAATTGTGGGGCTAAGGCAATCAATTTGGTGGAATTTGGAGGCATAGCCAATTTGGGGAAAAAATTGGGGATTTTTGGATTTGGGTTGAAATTAAATGAAATTGAGGCCTCAACAAGGCCAATTGAAGGTCAATTTTGATGTTTAGGAATTTTATTAAGAGTTTAGGATTCAAATTGAAGCCAATTGAGTAGGCTATAGGGTTCAATTTGGTGGAACCAAGTCATAGGGCCAAAGTTGGGGTTTTGACTTAGATCAAAATTGGGCTCAAAGCATGGGCCAATTGAACTTAGATTTCATTTAAATTGGTCATTTTAAAGGTGAATTTGAGTTCAGGATTGAAATTGTGGGAGATTGATACCAAATTTATGGGCATTTGAGATAAATTTTGGGACATTGGGCCTTTAAAGGCAATTTGGGGATTTTAGTCAAAATGATTAAATTGGTCAAATTGGGTTCTTTTTAGGGGTCCAAATGGATTTTGGAAACATTTGGAGTGATTTTGGAGGTTTTGGGAAAGTTTGGGGTGCCAAGGCTATTTTGTAATTTTGACAATTTTGGGGGTATTTTGGTAAATTTGAAATTTTTTGGGTAGTTTTGGGTAATTTAGGTATTTTCAATAGGTTTAAAATTATTTTTGAGCAAATTTGGGTAATTTGGGAATTTTGGGAATTTTGGCCAAATTTAGGGTCCCAAGTGTATTTAGGTAATTTGGGGGATTTTAGGGCAAAAGACCAAGTTGGGTATTTTTGGTAGAATTGGAGTGTCAACCATCATAAATAAGCTATGGACCAATAGAAACCCCATTTGTGTCCTCTATGTATTGGTCTTAACTAAACCCCAGCCTTGGGCTAGTGGGCTTAGGGAACCATCAACATGAGTCTCCCAAAAGATCAAGGGACCAAAACTAAGAAATTCTTGGGTTTAGGGTTGTGAGTATTTTTAGGTTAGAGTGAGTGTAAGTGAGTGCCTTAGCCCTATACAAACACCTAAGGTCAACCATAAGATCAAGTGTTCTAATGGGAACTCTCCTTGAGCTCCCCCATGATGACCCCACCTACTAAGTGTTAGAGGTTAGGACCAATATGTTAAACTTCAAGTTGAGCAAGGAGGAGTGTAAAATTTCTAATGGTTAGGGCTCCTTGTCTAGTTTTCTAGGAATAGTCAACAGGAAAGTCCTATGGCTAAACCTTAAGCTACTAAAGAGGAAAAGCTAAACCTCAACCAAAAGTGAGGTCAATAGAAAGGCAAGCTAGGAATCTCCTACCATCTACCATATCTCTCCCTTTAAGGGAACGGATGACACTCTCAACCTTCCTTGTGAGGAAGTGAGTGGAATCATCAAAAAGATAGACCACAGGCCCAACATTCTTTAAGCTATGAACAAAAATCTTGAGACTTGGAGAACCCAAACCATGAGGAATAAAAACACCTCCAAGGGAAACCCCTCCAACAATTTTGGTTGTTTCCTAAGAGAAGAAAAACTAAAGTCAAGGAAGAAAACCATCTAGCTACCCATTAGGGATATAATTTGAACAGTCAGCAAGGACTCACTACACAAGATGTGTTAAATAGTGTCTGAAATTTGCATTTAAAATTTTAGGCACATATATTTGAATCGACTTTTGTGATTGTTATGCGGTGCCAATTAATTTATGTTATTGATGGTAGAATTAAAATTAGATTGGCCTCCAAATATTTGATGAAATGAGTGGTAAAATTTGCAATGGTGTCTTGGCAGATTTTGAGGTAGATTTGCATTGAAAAAATTTAATTCAAAAGCTTTACTTAAAAGCATAAAGAAAAATTTGATGCTAAGTAGGCAAAAATGCCGATGCAATGAACCTAAAAAGCCTATCCTACATTCTTCATTTCATTTTCTCCTTCGTGGCTCCTCTTCTTTTTCCCACTGCACTCGCCTGAAACCCTTGTATGTTCTTTGTAAACACTCACCCAAAATCCTCATCTCAATATCCAAACACTCACCAAAAACCCTCACGCAAGTTCCTTCGGCCTGATATGGTTATCATTAGAGCAAGCTTGAATGGCAAAGAGCACACAACATCGACCACTGAAACTCCCATATTTCTCATCCTTCCTCTCTACTCTTATCTATAAACATCGAGGAAGGTAAGTTTATTTGTGCCATTATTTTTTATTTGGTAATGGGGTATGTATGTAAGAATTAAGTGCTATGAATAATAATCTTCATAAAAATTGAGCTTAGATGTTAGCTATTTATATACATAAGTACTGAGTGGTATGTATGAAAATCTAATTGCATAAGTAATATGGTATGTATGTAAAAATTGAAGTTTAGGTGTTAGACATATAGATATATAGAAGCATTGAGTGGTGTTTATGTATGAAAATTTTCTTGTAAAATTAAGTTTTGGTTTTTGTGCTTTTAATTCCTTTAGGTTGTTTTGGTTGGGCTTTTTTTTCTTGGATTTCAGGTTGTTTTGTTAAGTTGGGGGATTGCTTGGGTTTTTGTTTGGGGAAAACATTATTACCTTTGAAACCTGGGTAGAGCAAGGGACAAAATTTATCAGGCTATGGTAGTTATGAAGAATAAACTAAGGAAAACTATTGAGTTGCATGTTATTATAGAACCAATCCACCAAGTGGAAGGTATGTCAGATTTTTGCATTCAGGGTGGTACAAATGATGCAATAGAGGATATCACAGAGATTTTTGAAGAGGCTCATCATGATATGTTGAGCATGATGATGAGACTGAAAACTAAATTTTTTATCCATCTTCAATGATGATTCCTTCTAATGAAACTTAATAACAATGGTATGTAATTTTGGATTAGTGGTTACTGCTACTTTTCTTCTTTTAGTTTTGTTGTTTTAGTTATAGACATAGCTACTACTTATGTTTTCCTTTTTTTTGTTTTTATTTTTATTTGCACATTCTTTTTTCTTACTCTTTTTTGTATTCATTATTATTTTGGATGTCAGTACTAATGTCCTTCCTTTATTTACAAATGGCCACAGATGGTCAACCATTTGAGAGTCTCGTATTAGAGGAACATTAGAGAGCACCTATCGTAGTAGGAGGGAGGAGGCATTTTCTTCTTCTACTGTGTCTGCACCTGCTTACCTATCTAATGCCGCCACACCTTCTGCGACACTTACTCCCTCACCCACACATCCCACATCACCCCCACCCCCCTGTTTCCTCACTAGTTCCAGCCTTACTTGCTTCAACACCTTATGAGGTTGACCCCTCGACTCCTGCCCCCACCCCAGGTTTGCCACCGGAAGGAGACTCGTAAGCTATTTTTAACATTATACTATGTTTGATCTTCATTTTATATACTTTTGTGCAACTAATATTTTTCTTAACTAGATTCATTCCCCAAATGATGCCCGTCACCTATAGTATAGAGATAATTAGTAGCAGATACAATGAGCCCCACCTTTCTTAGAAGCAGATCCCAACAATCAATCGGGACTTATGGTTCAAGGAGTTTGAGGTATCATAACGCAATTTGAATTAGAATTGTAAATTTAATTTATTTTGTTATACATTGATTTTTTTTTTTTTTGCGTTACAAAGATCCTTCACCTGGCTCCCAGAGCACCCCCACCAGATCTATCAAATCTTTGAGATTTAGAGCAAGCATCAACTTGGTTACATGTTCACCATAACCCACTGAAAGAGCGGGCAATCCATCTGAATAAGTGAGGAGCTCTGGCTTCAAATGGTCGTAGTGTGGACCTTTCCTGCTTATGAGAGGAAAAGGGAGATGAATTGGGCGAACCGAGCGATGGAGGGGGCCAGGGGTGCTGTGCTCCATATTGGAGGATCAGTCCCCTATAAGGAGCACTACAATAGGGGGTAAGATTCTTTCAAATACTTTAAAATTCAATCTTTGATGTAAATATGTAACGCTAACCAATCATATGCGCTACATAAGATAAGGAGTTGAGCTGCGAGCCCTTTGTTACGAAGTTGTGTGTTCGAACTCATCGGTGCCCAAGGACACAACAATGAGTCTTGGAGCATTCTCGGTGGGTTACTGTTAGCAAAAAAAGAAGTTTAAAAATAACTTTATTTTAACTCTTACCATTCAAAGTGTCAATTAAACATTAGTTTTAGTTTTGCAAGAGGAGCTTGAGTAGCTCTAAGTGAGGCACTAGCCACATCTCCAGACTTACGCCCGCAACAGTGATAGTCATTCTAACACTACAAAGTCTATGTTTGAGCTTTGGACTCAAGCGACGAGAAGAAGAAGGGGAGGGTTTATGGACTTGGTGTGAAGCGCATAGCCTTTGAAGCCAAGATCTCTTGTGGTTCAGTCCTCACAGCCAAATCATGATTTTCTAGCCAGCCAGGTCACTATAATAAACGAAGAACTCTACCAGTTCCGTGAACTAATGCTAGAAGGCCAACATAGGGTCGAGGACTCTATAGTGAGCATAGTGGAGACTTTAGCTTATCACAAGCAGCACATGTCATCCAGAGAAGAGGAGGAGAAGGAGGAGGAGGAGGAGGGAGATCACGATTAGGAGTTTCTTTTTATGTTTTTCTCTATTTTTTAGAATTACTTTGAACATGTACTATGGATTTTCTTGGTTAATTATATTGTTGTTATTTGGGACTACTTGTTACATTATATGACTTTATATTATTGATATTTATTTGAGTTATAATATGTGTTGATGTTGATTATTTGTGGCTAGATAAAATATTGTTATACATGCATGTTGTGAAAATATAATTGATCTTTTTGCATTCTTTTTTTTGTGGTATAGGATTGCATTTATTTTGCTTCTATTTTGCATTGAATAATCCAATGGTAAAATGACAATTATTTTTTCGTTGTTCTTCGATATTTTCTGTCGCTAATCCAAGGATAATCTGACACAAAGTTTAACATCTAATTTTTTTTTATGCTAAGTTTGAACGTGTGCGTAGGCTTAACAAAAATTAATGCTAATTTGATGCAAATAAGATACACAAAATTACAACAACTTATTGCGATGCTGAACATATGAAAATTCTATTAGCGACCTTCGATTTAAAGGCAAAAAAATCTGACTTAAATCAGACGCAAAGACGATGATAATTCTGAAATATTTTCAAATTAGCCTCTAATTTACTTTTGATATGTCTGACATAAATTTGGTCAATTTCTACAGTGACTTGGAAACTATTCATGATAAACGACACCAAAATAGTCTCTTAAAAGGCTCCTCAATGGAAGCACTATGAGGGGCTCTATGTTGGATGCTTGGCCATGAATTCAAGCTTCTTTTGGCTTTCTTGCTCAATCTCTAGGTTGGATGGGTATTTAGAAAGGGCCTGAATGACAACTAGTGACTTGGCAGGAATCCAAAATAATCTCTAGAAAACAAGATCTAGTTCAAGATCTAGTGCAAGTCAAAAACCAAACCAAGCAGCCTCCCATCATCTTGGAGGCAATGGTGTATGTCTACCTGTGAGGTGAAATGACGGACAAACACCGTGAGATGGTATCATCTAATTTCACACCAGTCAAGGGAAAGATCTCGTAATGCACAAAAGGGTGGCATCAAAATGTAGCATTTTATAGTTATTTCAATATTTTCTAGAAATATCTATTATAAAAACAACAACAACAAAGCCTTAATCCCACTGCCTGGGGTTGGCTACATGAATCATTTTTCTCCATTGCGTCCTATTTAGTGTCATATTTTCATTTAGTTCCAGTAAATTAAGATCAATTTTAATATAATAAGCCTAAGTCTTCTGTCGGCGTTATTTCGGGTTGGTTTGTGGGGAGTTGCCCGTAAGAAGCTGTCGGTCGCCAGAATCGAAATCCCATCGCCTGCTTCGGAAGGATGTTAAAGTATGAAATCAAGCTGACACCATATTTTTCATAGTTTAAAAATGAAAGAGTATTGTACCTCAAATCCTGTCTCTATCCCGAAGGATAAACACAAGCCTTGAGGATGAAGCTCGATCAAATAAACTAAGGAAACTATAACTTCCGTTTGGTCTGCGAAACCTTTGTATTTACCGACGAGTTCCCCTATTTAATATAAAGGATTAAATAGGGTTTATATTAAGCTGGGTTCGGACATGCTTCTTATAAGGGCAAGCCCCTATAGTTAATTACATCTTAAATGACCAAAGCCACCTAAGAAGACTCTCGATAAAAATCAAGAAAATTTATATTCAAGCAATTTCAAAGTGTAAGACTCTTCAACGAAATCAGATGTAGAGGTGTGAAAAGGGAATGGTTCAAATTTTGAACATTTATTTGTAGAATCTAAAGGAAGAAGAACTAGGGGATGTCATGGGTCCAAAGGAGAACCTTTGTGACTTCCCAAGCTATCCTAATGTTTGGCTTCAGTTTTGAGGAGAAATATTTAGGTGTTTCATCCTGCCAATTTTATTAGTTAGGGCTTCCGTTCGCGTGAAATGATCACATAAATAGCCTGAAAGATGTGAGGATTTAGGTCATGACAAATGACAACCTCGGAATCTT
>NEWO01001074.1:35406-47615 GCA_003013225.1 Phalaenopsis aphrodite | reverse complement strand
CTTTGGACAACAGACCCAAGATATCTAAATCGTTCACACCTTTTAATAATTTGATCACCCAAAGTCACACTTTTGTCACTAGAGCTATTACTACTAAAATTACTTTCTATGTATTCAGTTTTAGTTCTACTTAAACGAAGGGTTTTAGACTCCAATGTGGACCTCCATAATTCAAGTTTTTCCTGTGCTTTTTCTCTCGTTTTATCCACAAGAAGAATATCATCAGCAAAAAGCATACACCAAGGTACATCCCTCTGTAGATGTCCAGTAAGACCATCCATAACTAAAGCAAAAAGATATGAGCTTAAAGCCGATCCCTGATGTAATCCAACAGAAATAGGAAAATATTTTGTCAATCCTCCTTCAGTTTGAACACAAGTAACAGCTCTAGTATACATATCTTTAATGACTTGAATATAAGTCATATCAACACATTTCTTCTCGAAAACTCTCTGAAGGATATCTCTTGGAACCTTATCGTAAGCTTTTTCTAAATCAATAAAAATCAAATGTAGATTCTCCTTATTATCTCTAAACTTCTCCATTAAACCTCTCAATAAATGTATAGCTTCCATAGTAGACCTGCCAGGCATAAACCTAAATTGATTATGAGAAATTTTTGTGATGCGTCATAACCTATGTTCAATTACTCTCTCCCATAATTTTAAAGTATGACACATCAACTTAATTTCTTTATTATTTGCACACTCTTGTGCATCCCCTTTATTCTTAAAAATGGGGACCAAAATACTCTTCCTCCACTCCTCATGCATCTTTTTAGTTTTTAAAGAAATATTAAAGAGTTTAGTAAGCTAAGAAACTCTCAAATCTCCCAAATATTTCCACACTTCAATTGGGATATCATCAGGTCCTACAGACTTTCCATCCTTTGTTTTCTTTAAAGCCTCCTCGACTTCTTTTGCTAATGAGACGGTAAAAATGAAATATTTTATTATTATTCACGATATTAAAATCACTAAGGTCGATCGTATTTTCAGAAACTTCATTAAAAAGTTTATCAAAGTAACTCACCCACCTATGTTGAATATCTTTTTCTAAGAAAAGTATTTTTTTATTTTCATCTTCAATACACTTTACTTGAGTTAAATCTTTCATTTTCTTTTCTCTTTGTTTGGCTAGTTTATACATATATTAAAGCTTAAAAAAACTGTGCTTACAATTCCAATACAATTAATTTTTACTCGTAAAAAAATCATAAATATGTGCATTAGATAGTTATAAAACACCAATCAAGCAACACTAGCATTCAGAGAAATTGAAAAGAGAGAAGTTTGAACTAAATTTTCTTCTTCTATTATTAAGGAAGAGTAAAGAACAACAAATGCACAAATTATTTCCCCTCCTAACCCCCATATACAGAAAAGGGGGCAATGAATAAAAAACTATATAAAAAAAAAAAAAACCTTTACATTTCAACCGCATCCTTCCTTATAATTAATTTATAAACAGTACAAGATAAGTTGCATTACCCAAAATCTAGCCTTGTAACCTATGGCAGCAGTATACTGTACAAAGCTTAAACTGCGTAGTCACTGAATTCATCATACACTTTAGTGGAAACCCTTGCATCTAGCCTTGCCGAAACCCCTACGGTCGTCGTCCTCACAGAATTCATCCTTACCATTTGGCAGTACTCGGGATCATCTTGCCTCCCATCAAACCGGATCCACTGGATCATGTTATGATACATCGGAAAAAACCTAATTTGAATCGCGGTGAAGGTGAAGTATGGAATGAGCGTACAGATCACAACGAAGAGTGTCGTGATCCAGAAAGATGGTGCCGGAGCTAGCGCCTCTTCAAACAACTGATAGGCAATTGTGGAAATGGTAGGAGTAATTGCTCCATACGCAAGGAGAAAAATATACCATAAGGCGATGCCGCCCCAAATGAATATGTGCTGAATGAGGGTGAAATAGCTGACAGAGATTGCCATTTGGCAATTGACTACCCAAACCACGCAAGTGTACATTGTGCCACCAAGAATATCACGACTAACAATCTCACCACCCTTGCGGAATGCCTGGTACTGGTAAGCACTTATGGTCAAGAAGAAGATCATGACGGCGCTTATGATGCCATTGAACATCCAACCGAGGACTCTGCGCCAGCTGAAGAGGAGATTCTGTACACCTTCTTGGTAAAGCATGGGAAACTGCAAACGAGTTTTAGATGGAGGAAATTAGTAAACATGAAGATGCTGAGGGTACATATTGAATTGATGAATTGTGGAGTAATAAAAGTTGTACCTTGAGGCAAAATCGAGCAGAAACATCCTGGTCAAATACGCCCAAAGCTAAAACTGGAAGAGACGTGAAGAAAACATTGTACAATGATAGAAACCAATCATCATAAGCAGGTTGTCCGGAGAATGTTGTGTATGCCTCGTACAAGAAGATGGTAAGTCCAAATGTTATGTTCTTGTAGAAAAAGTAGCAGATCTGCAGAGAAGTAAGCAAAAATTTCAGAAAAAAATGATCATGAAAGGTTAAAGTTTAGTACAAGAGGAGTGATCAGTACCATTGATGATATCCTCCTGTAACACCAATGTCCGTGCACTAGTAGTAAGCGTTCTAGAAAGCGAAATTGGGCAATTGCAACATCACTTGCCATAACTGCCTGTAATCATATAGTTTTGGAATGATCAGAGAGAAAGAGATAGAGATAGAAGAAAGAGAGTGCAAATAACAAATATTACGAACCTGCATTCCTTCAGCTCCACTGATACCAATCCCAATGTCTGCTTCTTGGAGCATGCCGACATCATTGGCTCCATCACCAATTGCTAATGTTACTTTACCAGTGCTAGTTTTAACCAGTCTTGTTACCTGAATAATTTAAGTGATCGAATGATTAAACAGATTTGAATGAGGATTAAGAAAATCTGGCCCGAGAAAAAGACTCTTACAAGGGCCTTTTGCTTGGGAGAAGAACGACAGCATATAACAGATCCGCAGCCAATAGCTAACTCGAAGAATAGATTCTTGACAGCATCATCTAGAGCATATGCAAGGGACTTTCCATCAATTATCAAAGAGAATGACTCTGAGCTTGAAGAACTCATTAGTTTCTTCCCTTCTGTTATTTGCCGGGCAACACTTTCCATTGATGCCTGAATACATAAGAACAGTGAGAAGATGAGATTAAAGCCAGTATGTTTGCAGTCTGCATAGGTACAATTAATTAGAAACAGTACTTAAATCATAAAAATAGAAAAGCAAAGCATTTTTACCTTGGAAATGGCGACTTTGTTCCCTTCTTTCTCCAGCAGGGCAATATCTGGAGAGTCCAGTGTAATTATTATCTGCTTCATTCCTTGTCTTAAAAGGCTGCAGGCATATCTGCAAATTTATTGATGTTAGAGAAGTTGTAAATGATCAGAAAGATACATTTAACTGAAATCGGGAGTTTGCACTGAATGTGTACCCGATGTTGATGGCAGTCTCCATCTTGTCACCAGTAAGAACCCATATCTTGATTCCAGCCTGAGCTAATTTATCAATGCATTCAGGAACCTACACGGCAAATTTAGAAGTTAATTATTTTCCACATTATTTTATAGAATAAAGGAAAGGTTAAGTCAGAATTTTAAACAAGTTTTTCTGCACTCACCCCAATTTGCAACTTATCTTCAACAGCTGTGGCACCAAGGAGAATCAAATTATTCTCAATCAGCTCAGCAGCTGCATCAATTTTTTCTTCCCTGTCAGCACTGACTGAGTTCTTGGCTTCCATAAATTCCTTATTGAATATTTGATATTCCTCTTCATCAAGCTGACGGTAGGCAAGCACCAATGTTCTCAAACCAGCATCAGCATATTTATTAATATGCTTCCTGGTCTTTCCTTCAAACTCCCTTCCATCCTTAGCAAGCCTTTCAAACATCACACTGTTCATATTGGGAACAAATAACTAAAATTGTTAATTAAAAAAATTAGAAATTAAGAAGTATAATTTAAAACATCCCATGATTGCCACGCACCTGTCGGCACCTTTGCTAAGAAGCAGCAATTTCCCCTCCGGGCTTCGAACTATCACAGACATCCTTTTTCTTGCACTATTGAACTCTAAGATGTTCAAAAGCCTGTACGATCTGAAAAAAACGAACATGCCATGAAATTGTTTTCTGTGTTCTTATAAATTGATAGGCATCAGATAGCATCATATATCAAATTAATCTTCACTAACAAAGGATGGATTACTGACCTTTCAACTGTGTGTCCAGTCAAGGGATCCAACTCATACAAAGAAATGGATGTCTGCGTTCTCTTGTAGAACTGAAATCCAATCTCTCTCGCTGCAATAACAAAGGCTGCCTCATCCGGCGATTCAGCTTCATATACTAACTTTCCTGAGGCATCATCGACTTCTGGTATAGCAGTATGGCAGATTGCCAGTAATCGAAAAAACTTCTGCAAGACATCTGAATGCTGTTCATTGACCCATTTCCCATTCATGATACGATGATCTTTAAAGTTGAAGCCCTTGACTGCAGGCCTACTAATCAAATTATCATCATCATTTTCCTCTTCAGAAATCAAAGGGAAGCCTTTTCTTTTAGCCATTGCCCTCTCAACTTCTGTAACTCCTCGACCATAAGCAATACCAGCGATTGTGCATTTGATGAACTCCATTGAGTTGCATGTTAGTGTTCCGGTCTTGTCTGATAGTATGGTGTCGACTTGGCCTAATTCCTCATTCAAATTTGACGTGCGAGCATAGGCAGGCTTGTCGGATTCCTCATGATACATTTGTAGGTCTTGATTGATAAAAATGGTCTGCAAAACTTTGACTATCTCAATGGACACATACAAAGAGATAGGAATGAAGTAACCATAGAGCATCATTGCAGTGAGAAAATGCAAGATTGCTGCAAGTGCGGCCCTTTTGGGATCATAGAAGACATCAGTATCATCTGGTCGGAGATACCATCTCTTCATCTTGCCATTGCTTATGTCCTCTTTTGTTTTAATACCAAAGAAGATTGACCCAACGCTGGCAATTAAGACCAAAGAAGCCATCAAGAGATATATAAGTTTGTCCATTTTCTTTTCAATTTTGCTTCTTTTGGATGGTGGATCAGTGGCATTCTGCATGACTTTTGTATCGTGACCAGTGAATATCACAACCCCATAAACATAATCAGTGTTTCTCAATTTCGAGTCCCGAAGAAGAAGCTGTTGTGGTGAGAGAGGGTATTGTTGGCCCTCAAGTTCCATACTTCCAACAAAAGTATAGAGATTTGCATTTGGGTCTTCACATGTTATTATTGCTTTAAACTGCTGAAAGCTATAATCATTGTGTAAATTTGAAGTTGTCTCCATAGCCTGCTTCATTTTTAGATTTGTCTCTCCATCAAGATTCATGGTTTCAACGTAACAAATTGCTTCATCATAACTGGATGAAAGTAAGATAAGATCAGCAGGAAAAAATTTATCTTTTTCCACCTTTACTATGTCTCCAACTCTCAACTTCTTCCATTCTATATCCTCAAAATTTCCATCTCCACGATGCAACTTAACCTTCCTATTGTTCATTTCAGTATCCTAGAAGATATATAGCACATAAGCCTTAGATTTGAAGCATATATGGACACAAAAATCTTAAAACATTTTAGATAAAAAAATAAAGCATAATTAAGAGAAGAAAATGGTTAATTTGTAGACAGATCAAATACCGAGCATTTCTGTTGCTACGATTTTTCAAATAACATGCTTCAAATCATGAAGAATCAGATATTAACTATGACAATTGTGCTTCCAAAGTTTAGTTCTTGTATATCAAAGAACTTTTTACAGTTACCGTTATTTATAAAACTTAATGTGATAGAAAGATAAGAGGAGATGACTCTTTTTCATGGGATGAAGGATGATCCACTGTGAAAATTCAACGTCAATAAAGCATAAGGGGAACCTATAATGAACCATTATGACAAATCGGTAACAATAGCCTATAACAAAATGCCGCATTACGCCCGCGCCAAATCCGTTGGATGCAAAAAAAATAGAGATAAAAATACATTTTTTAGACTAGCTATCAACGGTTGAAGAACATTCATCTTCCTTTTAATTTTTTTTTAACAAACTTTATTTTTTGAAATAGTTTTAAATTATTAAGCTAATAATCAAGAAATTTCCAAAAAAAAAAGTCAACGATAGAATAAAGCATTTCAAACTTCAACTCAAACTGTAAAATCTGCCATTTTCAGCAAATCCCCACTTGAAAACAACCACTTTACATCAATACAAAAACAAATTATGAATTAAAAACTATTCGACAAAAGCTTTGATTAGTTTCGCACATAGCAGCTTCAATTAAACAAAGTGACACATTCAGGGGAGAGAGAGAAAGAGAGAGAGAGAGAGTGAAGAGGTCAGCGTGTACAAAATCAAATAATTCTTCCCATAAGTAGGAAAAAACAATAGATAGAAGTACCTGTTGGAACCTCCTCCAATCTTCAACAGCCTCCTTTGCCATGGTTGCTCCAATCACAACAATTAGAGGCAGAATTGCACTCCCAGCACTGTAGGGAGCCAATGGAGTGAAGGCAAGGCATCCAGTAACAAGAAAATAAAAGTTTGCGACCCTTCTGAACTGCTCAAACAAAGACTTGGGTAGAAAAGTAGCCAAATTGTATTTTGTAGTAGAAACATAGTTCAATCCATAGTTGAGATTGTTAGCCTCAAAGCAATCCGGATCATTGGCGAAAGTCACTCGCGAGAAGCCAGGGCCTCCTATCTGCGATTCCTCTACTTGTTGATGAGATTTCCCACAGGTGAAGCTAAGAAGTTTACTAATATGAATCTTCTTCCTCTTCCCACCACCCATAGCTTTCAGCAAATATGAATCTAAGAAAGCAAAAAGCTCCAATCTTCAAGAGGCTGAAGTTGCAAACATTTTCAGCAAATCTCCACAATCTGAATCCTGTAAATCCGTCCAGCCCAACAGCTCTAAAAGCCGCCCCTTTGAGGCTTTCTTCAGAGACGACGGCGACCTGTTCAACTTTCAAAGACCAAGGGCGTTGTTGTTGACCCGGGCAAAGGAGAAAACTTACTCAAATACGAGTAGCACGTGGGATAGACGGACCTAGGTGAAAACTCTGAGCTTGGAGATGGGGAAGGCTTCGGCTCGCCACGCGGCAATAACTTCAAAGAAGCTCCTTTTTCTAGTCCAAGTAATTATATTTCCTGGAAGCAGAGGGAAGAAACCGAGCATGTGGTAAATAGTAATCCGAAATACATAAGAAGAAAATTGATGATTTGGTTGCAATTTTTATTTTTGTTTTTATTGCTGATTTATGGCTGTGAAGATTAAGATTTAAAATACTTATTTCAAGTGGTTGGCAGGATTAAATGCCTTGAGTTATCGTTTGTGCAGATCAAAATTAATCTGAAATTAGCTTTTATTTTTTATTTTGTTTGCACAATTATGACTTTTAACTTTGTATAAAGAAACATTTTTAATAGTGTAAATAGAATATTAAAATAATATAATTAGACAATTTTTTTTAAGCAAATTATGATAATGAACACATTCGTGATGGCCTTTTTCGAATTCTAGACTTTCAATTAATAAGAATATGTTCAGTCAAATATATGCTTAATTATAGTTTATTTTTACAATAAATAATTTCAAAATTAATGTTTTTTTTGAAATTTATTGGCTTACTATTACCAATAATGCTATTTTCTATGCCAATATAATGATTTTGTTTATGAATGCCTGTTATAAATAAGTTTACTTTGGAAGCTTTCTGCCAATTAATTAAAACAATCTGCAAAAACTAATCATTGTTTTGATTATTGAAATTTTCTTTTCAAATTAATTTTTGAACTTTAAAAATAAAAGTTGTAGTTGAATTTGTGCTATAAATGTAATATTTTAACTGGTTTTTTTATTATAATATTGTATGTAGGAAAATTATCGACATGAATCTTGAGGCAATCAAAAGATGTAGGACGGAAAAAGCGAAATTCAATAACATTGCAGAGATTTCGAGAGCTCACGAAACTGATCGACCGATGGTCATCATCGGACCAAAGAAATGCTGATTGACCCGAAACAACAACTTTACAATGAATTTTATTATATCTTAATTGTCAGAGTGGCTTATAAATTTTACAAAATTTCTGCAAGGTGTTTTAAATAATGTGTTGATTATTAATATTCGAATTTTGGTTGATTAAAGTTAATAATATAATACAAAATTTGGTTTTCATGATTTTGAGTAATTACAATTTTGCCTTAAATTTATATGTGATTTGACTTGAATTTTAACTTCACGATTTAATTTCATGTACTAATTAGGTCCAATTATTAGGATTTTAAGAGTTTAATTTACTCTCTTGATTAAGTTTTGGAGACCAACGGCTAAAGTGCAATTTTATATTTTTACAAATATCAAGTGATTTTTGTGTTTTAATAGGTGGAATTGTTATTTTAGAGTTTACTGCTCTTTATGCCCTTCTATTTTTCAGTTGATTTTATAATTTGTTTATTTTTGTTTTAATATGTATATTTATTTTTTTGATTAGTTACTATTTTCAAAGAATATTAGGGTTTGCATTTTAAATAGCAGCATATGTCTTTGAAAAAAACCAGGAAATGTTCTCATTGATGGAGAGCACAACATATACAAATTTCATTGAATTTTGATTTTAAATTAAATTTAAATGATTTTTTTGATTGATTAAAGGTTTTAATTATTTTCTAATTAATTCTAAGTTAAATTATTTAAGGTTTATTTTTATTAAATTCTCCTCACTTCACTGAGTTCAGGATATTTTTTTATTTTATACTTCTCTTATTTATTTATTTTTATATGAATTTATTAAGAGATTTGAATTTTCTTAGAATTAATTAATTTGAAAAATCTTGAATTTTCTATTTAAATCGTCGGCTGAGTCAGTGATCCCGATTCTCTTTATATATATTAATGCGATGTATGCGATTATATTATTAATTTCCTTAATTATAATTCTTACTTTGCAACGGTGCCAAAAACTTGATCCAAAGCAAAAGCTATGTAAAATATTGACTTCGAAGCAAATAAGAATACAATTATATCATTTAAATATGAGATACTACGCAAGTATATGTATCGTTATCAAGTAATATAGGACTTTTTAATTAAGCCCCGAATATCGAAGCAACTGGGAAAAATTACAACATGCACTAACAAAACAGAAGAAATTAGATAACAAAATTATACTTAGCAAAATATTCTTGCTTAAACTCTAGATGTTAAAATAGGAATGAAAGTTCAATTCTTTTTGAAATTTTTGATAATTGAAAATAAAATAAGCAACTAACTAACTTAACTAGATATTTGCACGATAAAGACAATATAAATAAAATGTATTTTTCCTTATCATAAATCAGTAACAACAATAGGAATTCTGTTGTGGAAGTATTTTAATTGGGTTGTGTCAAATAGAAGCAATTATATTCTTTACACTTACTAGAGACGCTACAATGAACAATGGCTAATCTAAAGTTTAAATAGTCTTGAAGACAGGTTAGGTAAGGAAGATATTAATTCTCACTCTAGAGTTCCCTCTTCTCCATCTACCTAGGGACTAAGATCTCGTATCAAAACCTAAAACTATAAACTAAATTGGGGGTTTTAGCGTATCCCTCTAAAGTCCTCCAATTTTACACCCTTCAATGTCTATTTCCCAATTTTTTTGCACTCAACCCCATGAACTACATTCTCATCCATGAAATCAAATGTGATTCTTACAATTTGTTGATTAAGACAATATCATCTCAGATCATGCATGTTAAAGAAAACTACTTAAAATCATGAAGTAAATTTCTTATAAACATCTTAATTGGCCAAATCAAGAAGTAAATGAAGTACAAGGTTTAAAATCATCACAACTTCTTCCAATATTAAAGACTAATACTTCACACAACTTCCATCCAATACTTAATCACTTATCATTTTAAGGAAAAAGATAAAGAAACTGCTCAAAATTCATGGAGAAAACACAACCACACTTGAGTTTGAAAGTAGAAATCATGCACATAAACAAGAAGTCTAAATTAAAACCAAATGTAGTCACAAAGATAAAAACATATCTAAAAATCCTCTCCACTAAAGTCTTGAAGTTCCATTGAATCTCTTCTTTTACTTACAAGTCTTCTTTTATAATTTTCCAAAAAGTGTCTTGGTGTATCTTCAAAATGTGTCCCCCATTCAATGAATCTTCTAGAAGTTGTCTCCTTTCAAAAGCCTATTGAATAAATTTTTTTGTCCATTAACTATTTTTCACGTTTTCACCAAGGGTTGTTTCAAGCATCTCTTTAAAAATTCGTCCAAATTCAATGAATCATCAAGTAACTACTTATGGCGCTTAAGCGTAGGGTACCTAACACCTAGGTATGACTCTCTCTGTTTAACTAGCATGTAAGAGTCAGTCCTGGACACTTAGGCGCCTAAGTTCATTTTTGTACCTTATTCAATTTTTACTCCAAATTCGATCATTTTTCACACTTTTTACCATTTTTATCCATTTGATTGTACGTGAAAGAAAAACACACAAATATCTTTCATTAAAACGCAATATCTAAAAAAATAGGTATAAAAATGTGTACATAAAGACTATATATTTTAGGTATATCAGTCAGCCACCACATCATCCCTAGCATCCTGAAAGTCCACACATCACTCTGTAGTTGGGTGTGCTTTCCATTTAGGTTTTCACATGATCCGATGTTTTTAATATGTAAGGATTTATGTAGCTGACAACACTACTTAAAGAATTTAATCCACGGCAACAACGCCAAAAACTTGATCCGACTTTTATATGCAAGGATTTATTAAGTTGACACCACTACTTAAAGAATTTAGTCCTCGACAACGGTACAAAAAACGTGATCCGATATTTTTTATACGTATGGATTTATGAAGTTGACGCCACTACTTAAAGAATTTAATTCCCCGGCAACGGCGCCAAAAACTTGATCCGACTTTTTTGCTGCGATAGATTGTGTAAAATTTAATTAAATATAATCAATTAATATTCAGATTCTACACAAGTATACATATTATTATCAAGTAATGATGGACTTTCTATTTAAGCCCAAGTATCGATCCTGCAGGGAAAGTTTAAATTGGAAATGGAAAATTTGCTAGAAAATTAATTGAAATCACTATCACTAATTCCAATTGTTGAGATGTAATCAAAATTAAATTTCTAAACTATTACCAAATCAAATATGCAAAATTTAAAACAGTAAATACTAATCTATTAGCTATGTTTATGTAACGAAGATTCTTATGTGAAAAAGCATCATTCTCACTACAATGAGGCCATGGTAAAATGAGATGAGATAAATATTCATAATATGTATTGTGTCAAATAGGAGCAATTTAAATTCTCTACCCTGATAAAGTGCATAGAAAATCATTGGCTAATCTCAGTGTTTGTCCCTAAATTTGTGGCTAGGCTAGGAAGATATCGGTTCCCACTTTAGAGCTCACACTTCCCTTCACCTGATGGCCAGCTCTCGCTTCAGTTTTTAAATACTAAGACTGAGTTAGAGAATTTAGTCTGTCACCCTAAAGGTTATCCAATTCTACCCCCAACAAAGAGTATTTTCCTATTTATTTGCACTTAATTCCATAAACGATGTTCTTCTTCATGGAATCAAATATGATCCTTACTCTGTTGTAGAACTCATACTCCATTTCCCGGATCATATGTTTCACAATAAATTTTAACAATTCAATTGGCCATATCAAAAAGTAAATTAAGTTTGTAATTGAAAAATCATCACAAATTATTTTACAATTTAATATTGGCACATTCATATTATCTCTTCATTTCACCAAATCTCGGAGTAGCAAGAAAGATAGAGGGAACTACTCAGACTTCATGAAAAAGAAATAACAAAACACAAATTTCATATATAAAAGAACGTTCATACAACACTAATAAACAAACAATACTTATCTGAAAACTCTTTCTCAAAGCAAATCCTTTGTAGTCATTTCTTAGAAATGCAGGAAGAAGATATCTCTCACTTTTCTCCTTCTCTAACACCCTTATAGAAAGTTTCATATTAAATCTCACCACAAAAACTCTAAACTATAAAGAAAAAATTAGTAATTGACTCCAATATGGAAGTGGAATGGAATGATGTGGTGCGAAAAATTAAAGTAGGGGAGTGAAAAACGTAGA
>NEWO01001074.1:11030-29024 GCA_003013225.1 Phalaenopsis aphrodite | reverse complement strand
TAGCCGGTCTTCAGAACTATTCAAACTTTAAATTAGCCAATGTTCTTTATAGCATCTCTAGTAAGGGTAAAGAATATTATTGCTTCTATTTGGCACAACACAATTTGCATACTTCCACAATAAAATTTCTATACTTATTACTGATTCATAATAAGAAGAAAGATATTTTCCTATTAAATATTTTTCTTCCGCAAAAACTTTAGTTATCTTTTTAGTTGTTATTCTTTCGTTAAAATATCAAAAATACAAAAAATATTTTTATTTTAAATTCCTACAAAAAATTGCTTTTAGTTTAGGTAATTATATTTTTAAAAAATTAGAAAAACTTTCTAAAAAGTGCATATTGCATAATCTTCCCTGTGGTTTCGATATTCAGGTCTTAATAAAAAAGTCATATATTACTTGATAACGATACACATACTTGCGTATTATCCCAACATAAATATATATAAAATAAAAATTTTAATTCTTATTTTTCGTTAGGATCAAGTTTTTGGTTTTTTTGCAAAATAAAGAAATATAATTGAAAAATACCATCAGAACTATTGTTATATTGTGCATAAGCATTAAGTATCCAGAGATCAAGTTTTTGACGTCGTTGTCGGGGATTAAAATCTTCAATTTGTGGTGTTAATTTCATAAATCCTTATATACACAAAATATCAGGATCAAGGTTTTGGCGTCGTTGTTGGAGAAAGAAAACTAAGTAAATTTCTATTTTTAGAAAGTTTTATTTAAACTTTAAATATTATATCTTATTTTGTATGTTTTATGTTATTTTATATTAATTTATGTTAGTGTATGTGTAGTTCAGGTTCTGAAGGACTAGTTCCCTACGATTTTGAATTAGAAAGAACTATTAGAAAAATTAGAAAAACCAAAAAAATTAAAAACCTTGAAAAATTCAAAAAAATTACTGAAAGAGTAGACCAAAATAATCAAAATGCTGAAATTCATCAAGAGTTTAGACCTTTAAGAGATTATACCAACCCTACTGTAGATGAACTTCATTGTATTATTCAAAAACCTATTGAAATGACTAATTCATTTGAGCTTAAACCCGTTATTATCCAAATGGTATCAAATAATCAGTTTGGGGGATCACCAACTGAAGATACAAATTTACATCTTGCCAATTTTCTACAATTGTGTACTACATTTAAATACGATGGTGTTTCAGATGATACCATTAGACTTAGGTTATTTCCTTTCTCATTGTGGGATAAAGCTAAGATGTGGTTGAATACGTTAGCGCCTGGATCTATCAGAACTTGGGGTGATTTAGCACAAAAATTCCTTGCTAAATATTTTTTTACCATAAAAAACTGTGAAGCTTAGAAATAATATTTCATCTTTTAATCAGTTTGAAGGGGAATCTATTTATGAAGCATGGGAACAATTTAAAGAACTCTTAAGAAAGTATCGACACCATGCTATACCAGATTGGTTAATAATTCAAACCTTTTATAATGAATTAATTGGTTCTCTTAGATCTATTATTGATGTCGCTGCTGGTGGTTCATTGATGTCAAAACCATTTCATGACGCTTATGATTTAATTGAATAGATGGCTACCAATAACTTTCAATGGCCTTTTGAGAGGGTGAATCCAAATAAAGTAGCCAATATTCATTAAAATAATGCATTTACTATCTTAGCAAATCAAGTTGCTGCAACTTGGAATGAACTTTTCTCAACCAATTTTCATGATTAAAGAGAATTCATTAGGCCAAATGGTAGATTCTCAAACATCATTAGAAGCTTTAAATATCATAAATAATAAGAAAAACAACCCATATTCCAATTATTATAACCAGGTTGGAAGAACCATCCCAACTTTAACTGGAATAACAATTCGGGTGATAATAATCAGCAACGAGAGAACAACCAAGTAAACCCATTGGGAAACTTGAACAACCAAAGGAATAATAATTATAGATCTACTTATCCTCCACGTTTCAATAGTAATACAAAATTTAAGGATAAAAAGTTGTTTATAAAAGAAGTGGTGTTATAGATGGGTAATCAATTACAAATTTAAGGAGCTACACTTAGAAATATTGAGAATCAACTTGAGCAAATCACAAGTTCATTTAGTAATAGATCCCAAGTAACACTTCCTATTAATACTGAATAAAATCCAAAAGACCAGAACAAAGAGCAATTTAAAGCCGTACAAGTTAGAAGCGAAAGAGAGTTGGAAGGTAGGATTCAAAAAGAGATTGAAGTAGAGAGAGAAGAAATTGAAGAATCAAAAGATGACGCTCCGAAAGATTCTGAAAGACCTATTTCTCCGCTGAAATTTGATTTAGAAAAACCACCACCTCCATTTCGTCAGAGACTTTGACAAAAGAAGTTGAATAAGTAATTTTCAAAATTTCTGGAAATATTTAAGAAGCTTACAATCAATATCCATTTGCTGAAGCCTTAGAAAAAATACCAAGCTATGTAAAGCTTATGAAGGATATTCTCAACAGAAAAAGGAAGTTTAAAGATAATGAGACTGTTGCACTTAGTGAGAAGTGTAGTGCTATAATTCAGAAGAAACTTCTTGGAAAGCTCAAAGGTTTTGGTTGCTTTATAATTCCATGTGCAATAGGAAACAAATTTTATGGGAAAGCTTTATGTGATTTAGGTGCAAGCGTTAACCTTATGTCATTATCAATATTTAAAAAATTGGGATTAGGAGAAATACCCCTACTACTGTAACACTGCAGTTAGTAGATCATTCAATAACTTATACTAAAGGAGTTATAGAAGATGTCCTAGTGAAAGTTGATCAATTTATATTTCCTGTTGATTTCATTGTGCTAGATATCGAGGAAGATAAAGAGATACCTATCATTTTTGGGAGACCTTTCCTAGCCACAGGAAGAGGAATGATTGATGTGTAGAAAGGGGAAATAACAATGCACATCAATGATTAAATTGTTACTTTTAACATTTTAAAATCAATGAAATACCCTACCAAAGGTAAAGATGAGTAAATGTCATTTCAAGACTATTTGAGAAGAAAAATCTAAAGAAAAAGATTTGGAACACGAGCAAGAAGAGGAATTAGATCAATGTGTAAATCTTTTTAAGGAAGATTCAAGTTATGTTCAAGAAAGTTTTGAAATTTTGGACACGATAGACAAAGATAAATTATTTTGTCCAACTATTGAAAAACCTCCAGAACTTGAGTTAAAATTACTTCCTGAACATTTAAAATATGTCTTTTTAGGAGATTACTCTACTTTACCTGTTATAGTTTCCTTAAAGTTAACAAAGGAAGAATAAAATAAGCTGGTGAAAATTTTGAAAAAATTTTAAGAAAGCCTTCGGATGGACAATTGCAGATATTAAATGAATCAGTCCTTCAATTTGTATGCATAGAATTAATCTGGAAGAAAACTGCAAACACAGGGCTGATCCATAAAGGAGATTAAATCATGTTATGAAAGAAGTTGTTAAGAAAGAAATTTTAAAGTGGTTAGATGCTGGAATTATCTACCCTATTTCAGATAGTGCATGAGTTAGTCCAATTCACTATGTTCCTAAGAAAGGAGGAGTAAGAATAACTGTGAATGAGCATAATGAGTTAATACCTACTAGACAAGTTACAGGGTGGTGAATATGCATTGATTATAGAAAATTAAATTTTTCTACTAGAAAGATAATTTTCTGCTACCATTTCCAGATCAAATGCTGGATAGACTAGCTGGGCATAAGTACTTTTGTTTTTTGGATGGATATACCGGTTATCATCAAATTCAAAT
Source organism: Phalaenopsis aphrodite (assembly GCA_003013225.1). Taxonomy (NCBI): domain Eukaryota; kingdom Viridiplantae; phylum Streptophyta; class Magnoliopsida; order Asparagales; family Orchidaceae; genus Phalaenopsis; species Phalaenopsis aphrodite. The sequence goes on along the minus strand of NEWO01001074.1, from coordinate 25,266 downwards.
ATCTCTTGAGGATCAAAAGAAAATAACTTTTACTAGTCCTTATGGTACTTTTGCTTTTAGAAGAATGTCCTTTGGTTTATGTAATGTCCCTATTACATTTCAAAGATGTATGATGGTAATTTTTTGTGATTTAATTGAAAAAGGCATTGAAGTCTTTATGGATGACTTTTCAGTGTTTGGAACTTCATTTGACTCATGTTTAGAACATTTATTAAAAGTTCTTAAGCACTGCGAAGAAACAAACTTGGTCCTTAACTAAGAAAAATGTCAATTTATGGTAGCAGGAAGAATTGTATTAGGTCATCAAATAGCAGAAAATGGTATGAAAGTAGATCCTGCTAAAATTTAAGTGATCACTAATTTACCTTATACAACAAATGTAAGGGAAATTAGGAGTTTTTTAGGGCATGTTGGATTCTACAGGCGATATATTAAGGACTTTTCAAATATTGCTAAGCCTTTATGTCATTTACTAGAGAAAGATGTAATTTTCAATTTTGACGAGGAATGCCTAAAAGCTTTTAAATTATTAAAAGAAAAATTAATCACTGCACCAATTATAGTTTCACCAAATTGGGAAAAACCTTTTGAACTTATGTGTGATACAAGTGATTATGCTATTGGAGCTATTTTATGACAAAGATATGATAAAATTTTCAAAATTATTTACTATGCTAGTAAAACTCTTAATGAAACTCAAATTAATTATACAACAACTGAAAAAGACTTATTAGCAATAGTATATGCCTTTGATAAATTTAGATCATATTTGATTGGAACTCATTGTATAAGGCATACAGATCATTCTACTATTAGGTACTTAATGAAAAATAAGGATACTAAACCGAGACTTATAAGATGAATTCTTCTTTTATAAGAATTTTATTTTGAAATAGTAAATTGGAAGGGAACTAAAAAACAAATTGTTGATCATTTGTCCAGGCTTGAATTGTTCACTGTAAATGAGTGGCGTGTTCTGTGGTATGCTGACATTGTGAACTATATTGTTAGGGATCTTAAACCCTATGGAATGACATTTCAACAAATGAGGAAATTTATTTATAAAGCTAAGACTTATTTTTGGGATGATCCATATTTATATAAAGTAGGAAAGGATCTGATCATTCGAAGATGTGTACCATTAGAAGAAACTTATGAAATTATCCAAAAATGTCATAATTCTAATTTTGGGGTTGGTGTTGATAAAATAACATACAAATTTCTACAATATGGATTTTATTAGCCTATAATTTTTAGAGATGTTAATGCTTATATCAAAACTTGTGATAGATGTCAAAGAGTAGGCAATATTTCTAGAAGAAATGAGATGCCCCTCAATTATATACTAGAAGTTGAAATATTTGATGTTTGGGGATTAGATTTCATGGAACCATTTATACTATCTTTCGAAAATTTATATATTTTGTTAGCAGTGGACTATGTATCCAAATGGATAGAAGTTGTTGCTTTACCTCAATGTGATGCTCAAAGTGTTGCAAAATTTTTAAAAACGAACATATTTTGTAGATTTGGGATGCTGAGAGTTATCATTACTGATAGGGGAAGTCATTTCATAAATGCCATTATGGAAAAGTTATTAAATAAATATCATATAAATCATAGGATTGCTACTGCTTATCATCCTCATACAAGTGGTTTGGCTTATTTATCAAATCAAAAAATTAAAAGAATTATGGAAAAATTTGTGAATCTAACAAAAACAGATTGGTCAGTCAAACTTGACTATGCTTTATGGGCTTATAGGACTGCATATAGAACTCCTATAGGAATGTCCCCATATAAGCTAATATTTGGGAAAGCTTGTCACTTACCAGTTGAACTTGATCATGAAGCATATTGGGCTATTGAAGAGTTCAATTATAATTTAAAAGATGTTGGTAAGAAAAGATTGTTTCAATTAAATGAGCTTGAAGAGATAAGGAATGAATCTTATGAGAGTGCTTAAATTTATAAAGAAAAGATGAAAATGTGGCATGATTGAAAGATTCTTACTAAAAAGTTTTAGCCATGGCAACAAGTTTTGCTATATAATGCAAGGTTGAGATTATTTTCAGGCAAACTTAAGTCCAGGTGGATGGGCCCATTTATTGTGATAAAAGTTTATCCTTTTGGAGCTGTGGATATTAAAGATCCTAATTTTGAGAAAATTTTTTAAGTGAATGGACATAGACTGAAACCTTATTATATAAGGGATCGACATAAATATAATTATGGAATGATGTTGGGTCAACTAGAATGAGCACTGGTTACGTCGGGCTGACGACGTAAAACCAAGCACTTTGTGGGAGGCAACTCATAGTTATCGGTGTGTTTTTGCTTTGATTTTTGTTTTGAGTCTGAATAAGAAATTTTGGGTAGTATTTTTTAATTTATTATGTGCTAGTAATGATTTTTAGACTTTATTTAGTAACCTAGACATGTTAGAATGAGAATTTGTATGTTAAGTTGACTGGTGCAAAAATGTGCACTAGCGCTTAAGCGCAACACTTTAATCACAGTGCAAAGTTTGAATTTTATATGGTATAAATGCAATTTAGTTGGAATAAATGTGTCTTGGCAGTTTCTAGTCATGCCTAGAAGTTATGAGGGGGAATTAGGCTTATAAATAGAAGTGTATTGTCAAGGAATTTCACCCCAGATTATTTTTAGCCCTAAAAGTCTAAAAAAGAGTGAGATTTAGAGAAAATTATTTCATGTGAGATGGATTTGAAGAAGAGGGAAGAAGCCATGAAGAAGAACTTCATTAGTCAAAGTGCATAGGAGATGTATAAGAGTTTCTTAGCCATTAGTATTGAAGGAATATCAGAGAAGATCAACAAGATGGAGAATATTATATCTGTATTAGAGACTTAAGTTTCTTGAATTGCATGCTCATCTAGAACATAATGGGTGGCAACTTAAGATGCAATTTAGCCATACCTGATAGAGGAAGCAGATAAGGCGATGTTCCTTAAGTAAAATTGGATCGAAGATGATCGTATTAGAGCTCGTCACCATCGTCCGTTTTATCAACTCTATATTCCTAAAGAGACTACTGAGAGACAAAAATCCTTTCCTTCTAATGAAGAATGACATTAAGTTAAGTGTTAGGAATTGTGTATTTGGAGTCATGTTTTATAGTGTATTAATGTTTGTCTTGTGTTTAGTGTTTGTGTCACTTATGTGTTTAATTGTAAAATGTGTGTTAAGTGTTTTGTACTTATGAAAATATTCTCATCCAAGACTACTTGGAAAGAGAACTTAGTGTTAAATGTGTTTGTACTTGTTTGTGAATAAATATAAGTTTATTTTTATGAAAATTTGTGTTATTTTTAGCCTCAAATTGAATTAATTATTATGGAAAAATTTGAGAGAGAAGGGAGTTATAGGAAGTAAAAATAGTCATTTAAGTGCTATGAAACCATTTAGGGGTGGTTTACTTAAGCTAATAGTGCATTTTACTTACATTTAAAAATTTCAAAAATTGTGCACTGGCGCCTAAGTGCCACATCTGGCGCTTAAGTGCGTGCCAACCCGAGAGGCGAGCACCTAAGGGCCACTTACCTGCACTTAAGCGCCAGTTCACGAAAACCAGCTCTCAAACGATTAAAAGTGAATTTTAAGTTCAAAAATACCATTTTTAACACCTCCTATCGTCTTCCCCAACTCAAAATCGCGATTCTAAGGGCTTGGGCAAGTGGAATTTGAAGATTTATTGGTGGAATCAAGTGAGATTTGCTAGATCCAAGCTCCTTAAGGTAAGAGTTTTACTTCTATGCAAAAATTTTGGATTTTCACCATATATTTTGAGCACATTTGGAAGATTTCAAAAATTTACTATTCATGGTGAAAAGTGACTATAGAAATTGCTTGCGATGTTTAGTTAGTGCATTTAGAAGTTTAGTTTAGTGATTTAAACTTGATTTTTAACGTTATTTTTAGAATTTATCAAATTTAAAGAATGACACCAAGAATGAAAAGGAGTAGAAGAAAAAGCCCATTCGATTCGAGCAAGTTTGTCAGTTCAAAAGCTTGGGATTGATATATTGACGCTCTACAGTCATGAAAATTGATTTACGAGTGATGTTTCAAGAGTGCAGGTGGAGAGGTAGAAGACCTGATAGTCCGCTGACAGTGGGAACAGTTCTGTTGTTTCACTGCCATTGCAGTGATTTCTGTTGTGAGGGAGTTTTCTGCAAATCTCCCAGAGGCTGAAGACGAATGAGTTATGGTTAGAGGGAAGTTGGTACCTATTACTCCAGGGGTAATCAACTCGTTTTACCATTTACCACTGTAGACTTTATGTTTTTATGCAAATTATAGTCATAGTGAAGCGAAATTAGATGAGATTATTTCTAATTTGACTATTGGAAGAGGACTTTGGACGATAACCATTGAGAGGAGAGTAAATTTCCCAACTTCAAAAATATGTGCACCTTCAAAAGCCTGGCACTATTTCATCTCTACTCGTCTGCTTCCAACCAATCATCTCAGTGAAGTGACCAGAGAGAGAGCAACGTTGAATTATTGTATTCAAGAGGGAATGCCCATCAACATGGGGGCTTTAATCTATCACACTATCATCAGTTCAGCTGCTGCTACTACTACAGGTATGGGATTTGCTTCCTTGATATTTTTATTATGTGAGCAGGCTGAAGTGAAGTATGATAGTTGGGAGGAAGTTATGTTACCTCTAAAGCCCATCACAAAGTTGAATGTGAAGACTTATTCTGAGCATTCAATTTTTGGTTGGAGAGGAGGATTTTTTAGAAGTTATGGATTAGAGACGTCTGTTGCATATACCTCTGTTGCATCTTCATCACGACCATATACTTCTCGTGCTTCTACATCTAGAGGTGATACCAAGACTCAGGATGAGTTATTATAGAAGATGATGGACGATATCAATTTTACCGCTAAAAAGGTACAAAATTTATAGCATTATTCAGATCATACTAATAGTTATAATAGAAGGAAGAGAGATTCTGAAGAGAAATTCCACTCATCTTTGGAAAGCCTGATTAGAGGTGAAATAGGAGTGCAATTTCCTCCATATCCTTGATATCCTGATTATGAACCTGCAGAAAAATGGTACAACGGTGATTCTGAGGATGAAGAGTAGAGCTGAGAGATTCATTTTATGGTTATAATATGATGTTAACTTTGTGGTCTGAGCCTGCTACGTTTGCATCTGTGTGTTGTTTTAGGACTATGTTTTATTTTGTGTTTTGAATTTTTATGTTCTCTTGTTGTTGTGATTGTTGTGTTAGATAACATTTTGTTTTATTTTTAAATTTTAGGGTAGTGGGTATTATTTTGTGTTTAGTACTATGATTTAGTTAGTTTAGAACTTAACTTAATTTCATATCTGTTATAAAGTAGAAAGTCTTGCTAGCTTTGATCTTAAACTTGAAATTCAGAAAGTGCTGCCCTATATTTTTTTTTAACATGTTAGTGTGTTGTTTTCTTTTATACTCACTGTTTAGAAGTCTATTGAATCTCTACAGATTAAACTAAAATGAAAATATAAAAAATTTTGATCAAAAATTAATTTTGCTCCTATCTTTAGTTTTATACTTGTATAATTAGGATGTTAAAATTCATGTTAGCATGTTATTTTAAATTTTCATTCCTGCTTATATATATCTAATGTTAAATTGTTTAATCTCTTAAAAATTTAAGTTTATGAGGGATGAAAATTATTTTCAAAACTGAAATTTTATTTGTTCTCAAATGTACTGCAAGTGAATTTGATTTTAAAAGAAAAATTTATTATGTATATGAAGTTATATTAGGGAAGTAAAATTTGATTTTAGAAATGAGTAAGAAAATTTAGTTAAAATTTTAAGTAATGAAGAAAAAACTTTAAGTTAAAAAACTTTTAGTATTGAAAATGATTAATATAAGTGACTACCATTAGTTAAAAAAATTTAGATAATTTAGACTTTTATTTTTAATACTTAAATTTCTTTTATTAAAATGATTTTCAAAACTATTATTATATCTATAAGTAAAAGTTTTATATCAAGTCTTTACTTTAGAAAAGGAGAAGTGGAATTCAAAATCATTAAAGGTCTATCCAGATGTAGTAATCCTTGCCTAAAAAAGAAAAAGAAAAAGAAAAAGAAAAAGAAAAAGAAAAAAAAGAAAAAGAAAAAAGAAGAAAAGAAAATAATTGCAAGGGAGGAGAAACTTGAGGATTAGTGTCTAATCAAAAATTAGTTCTACATTTGATCTTTTTAAAGTATAAGACTTGATAAAATCTTAAGCTTATAAATATAATGTATTAAGTAAAATTATTTTTCATAAAAATTTTTAAGTAGAGAAAATAAAAGAACTAAAATCTAAATTTAGAGAACTTACAATTGTTTTGAATTAGATAGAAACTCATATTTTCATAGTTCTTAACATTAAAAATTTCAAACTTTAAGTTGGTCCCATTTACTAATTATTTTTTCTAAATTGGACTACTATATTTCTAAATCTAAATTTTAGTAAATCTTAAAGAAACTCATATACATATCATACATATTTGGTTTTTAAAGATTGAAGTGTCACTTGAGGACAAGTAACATTTTAAGTTTGAGGGATTTTGATACCTAAAATATATAATGTTTTTAGACATATTTATATACCTATTTTTGAGATATTGCGCTTTAATAGAAGGTATTCTTTTGTTTTTCTTACAGATACAAGTAAAAATGAAAAAAAATTCTTGAAGGAGTTAAAAACGATCAAACTTGGAGCAAGAAGGTTAAAATTTGTGCAAAAGAGTTTTGGATCGATTAAACAGAGAAGACCGCGCCTAAGCGTCGGGATCCCGCGCTTAAGCTTCAGTGGCAGTTACTAGACGATTAAATCAGTTTTCACGAATTTCAAAGAGGTTTTAGAGGCACACATTGGCTTAATAGGTGGTTGTAACCACCATGGACGAAAATTATCATGAAAGGATTCATCTCTTGGGCAAATACATCGAATCAAGACACATTTTGAAGAGATCCCAAGGCACCTCTTGGAAAACTATAAAATATAGAAGAGAGGATTTAGAAAAGAGTCCTGAAAAAATTGGCAAGTTTTGAAAGTTATTTTTTGGGAAGTTAGCTCGGAGAGATTTTCAGGAACCACTTTTTATTTACTTTATCCTTTTTTTTATTTTGTTTTGAGTGATTGTAAAAGAGAAGAGATTTAAAGGAACTTTAAGAGTTTGGTGGAGGACTTGAGATAAGTTTTTATCTTTTTTGTTTTAAACTAATTTTAGTTTTAATTGAGACTTGTTGTTGGTTTGAAAATGATTTCTTCTTTTAAACTAAAGTGTAGATTTGTTTTCTTCATGGATTCCGAGTAGTTTTCTTTATCTTTCTTCTTAAAATGATAAGTAATTAAGTTTTGGATGGAAGTTGTGGAGAGTATTGATCTTTAATATTGGAAGAAGTTGTGATGATTTAAATCCATGCACTTCATTTACTTCTTGATTCAGCCAATCTTGATGTTCCAATTTGTTGTGAGAACATGTAAGAATCGAGCTGGTATTGTCTCAGCCAACAATTGGAAAGAGTCACATGAGGTTGTATGAATGAGAATGTAGCTCATATGATTGAGTGCAAATAAATAGGAAAATATTCATTGATAGGTGTAGAGTTAGAGGATTTTAAAGTGACAGGTTAAAGCCCCCAACTTGGTTTATTATTTTAGGTTTTGATACAAGAATGTTAGCCCCCAAGTGGAGGGAATCGATGGAACTCTAGAGTGAGAGCTAGTATCTTCCATGTCTAGCCGGTCTTTAGAACTATTCAAACTTTAAATTAGCCAATGTTTTTTATAGCATCTGTAGTAAGGGTAAAGAATATTATTGCTTGTATTTGGCACAACATAATTTGCATACTTCCACAACAGAATTCCTATACTTATGACTGATTCATGATAAGAAGAAAGATATTTTCATATTAAATACTTTTCTTCTACCAAAACTTTAGTTATCTTTTTAGTTGTTACTATTTCGTTAAAATATCAAAAAATACCAAAAATATTTTAATTTTAAATTCCTACAAAAAAAAAGTTTTTAGTTTAAGTAATTATCTTTGTAAGAAATTAGAAAAACTTTCTAAAAAGTGCATATTGCATAATCTTCCCTATGGGTTCAATATTCAGGTCTTAATAAAAAAGTCATATATTACTTGATAACGATATGTATACTTGTGTTGTATCCCAATATAAATATATATAAATTAAAAATTTAAATTCTTATTTTTCTTCAGGATCAAGTTTTTGGTTTTGTTGCAAAATAAATAAATATAAGTGAAAAATATCATCAGAACTATTGTTATACTATGCATAAGCATTAAATATCCAGGGATCACCCGACATATCATTTGTTTAGTTGGGTTGACTTAACATTAAAACTTCTTCAAATTGAGGTATGTGCCCTTCATAATATTTTTCAAACGATGCCCATTAACTTCAAATATCTTTTTAGTGTTAGGATCTTTAATAACAACAGTTCCATAATGATAGATTTTAATCACTTTAAATAGTCTTAATCATTTGGATTTTTGTTTTCCTGGAAATAATCTCAATCTTGTATTATATAGTAGAACTTTTTGTCCAGGTTCAAATTTCTTCTTAACAATCTTCTAATCATGCTATATTTTCATTTTCTCTTCGTAGTTTTTCACATTATCATATGCTTCATTTCTAATCTCCTCAAGTTCATTGTGTTGTAAAAACCTTTTCTCTTCAGCATCCTTTAAATTAAAATTAAATTCTTGGTAGCCCAAAGTGCTTTATGTTCCAATTCTACTAGTAAATGACATGTTTTTCCAAAAATCAATCTATATGGGGAGATTCCTATAGGAGTTTTATAAGCAGTTCTGTATGCCTATAATGCAATATCTAGTCTAGCATACCAATCCAATTTATAAGGATTTAAAGCTTTTTCTTAAATGCGTTTAATTTCACTATTCGTTATTTTTGCTAGACCACTAGTTTGAGGATGATAAGCAGTAGAAAATCTATGCATTATATCATATTTCTTGATTAATTTTTTGATTCTCTTATTCCTAAAATGAGATCATCCATCAGTAATGATTACTCTCGGCATTCCCTATCTTGTAAAAATATTTTTAATTAAAAATTTAGAAACACTCCAAGCGTCACATCTAGGCACAACAATAGTTTCAATCCACTTAGACATATATTCAACAGCAAGTAATATATAAAAATTTTTAAATGAAAGCATAAATGGTCTCATGAAGTCTAATCCCCACACATAAAAAAATTTAACTTCTAATGTGTAATTTAGAGGCATTTCAACTCTTCTGGAAATGTTTCCTACTCTTTGACTTCTATTGCATGTTTTAATATATTCACTAACATCTCTAAAAATAGTAGGCCAATAAAATCTAGCTTGCAAAATTTTATATGTAGTTCTATTTATTCCAAAATGTCCTCCAAATTCAGAATCATGACATCTTTCAATTATCTGTTAAGTTTCTTCATAAGGCACAGATCTTCTAATAATTAAATTTTTTACATTGTTTATATTAATATAGGTCATCCAAAAAATAGTCTTTCGAATCAAAAATAAATTTCTTTAATTGTGGATTCTTGATATCAGGTGGTAGAATGTCACTTACAATGTAGTTTACTACATCAGCAAACCACGATACATCCATTTCATCAATACTATATAAATGTTCATCAGAGAAATTTTCTAAAATTTCATTTACAAAAGTATTTAATATTTCTATTTCTATTTTAAAAAAATGATCAGCTATTTGATTATCATTTTCCTTTCTATCTACCACGGTAAAATCAAACTCTTGCAATATAAGTATCAATCTAATTAATCTTGGTTTAGCATCCTTCTTTTTCATCAAGTATTTGATAGCAGAATGATCTGTATGCACTATACATTAGTTCCAATTAAATAAGATCTAAATTTATCAAAGGCATAAAAATAACTAATAACTCTCTTTCAGTAGTAGTATAATTAATTTGAGCATTATTTATAGTTTTACTAGCATAATATATAACTTTAAAAATTTTGTCGTGCCTTTATCCTAATACAACCTCAATAACATAATCACTAGCATCACACATTATTTCAAATGGTTTCTCCCAGTCAGGTAGTATTATTATAGGTTCACTGATTAATTTTTTCTTTAATAATTCAAATGTTGTTATGCATTCCTCATTAAAATCAAATTTTGTATCATTTTCTAAAAGTTGTCATAAGGGTTTAATTATTTTTGAAATTTTTTTTATGTAGCACCTATAAAAACCAACATATCCTAGAAAACTTCTCACCCCTTTAACATTATTAAGAGGTGGTAATTTTTCTATAACTTGGATTTTTGCAGGATCTACTTTCATGCCTTTTTCAGAAATTTTATGCCCAAGAACAATACCTCCTACAACCATAAATTGACATTTTCCCCAATTTAAGACAAGGTTGATTTTTTCACATATCTCCAGAACTTTTTCCAAATTTTTAAGGCATAACTCAAACAAAGTCCAAAATACAGAAAAATCATCCATAAATACTTCCATTCTATGCTCTATAAAATTGCTAAAAGTTGACATCATGCATCTTTGAAATGTTGCAGGTGCATTGCACAGTTCAAAAGGCATTCTACGAAAAGCAAATGTTCCATATGGGCTTGTAAATGTTGTTTTCTCTTGATCCTCTGGAGCAATTGGAATTTAGTGATATATGGTATATCCATCTAAAAAGCAATAGTATTTGTTCCCAGCCAATCTATCCAACATTTCATCTAGAAAGGACAAAGGAAGTTCTCTTTTCTGTGGTCATATTTAGTTTTCTATAGTCAATACAAATTCTCCAACCAGTTACTTGTCTTATTCGTATTAATTCATTTTTCTTGTTTTCTTCAATAGTCACTCCTCCTTTTTTCATAACATAGTGAATTGGGCTTACCCAAGCTCTATCTGAAATAGGATATATAATTCTAGCACCTAACTACTTTAAAATATCTTTTTTAACAACTTTTTTCATTATTGGGTTTAATCTTCTTTGAGGATCCGCTTTAAGTTCATATTGTTCATCTAATAAAAGTTCTGTGCATATTTATTGAAGGGCTAATTCCTTTAATATCTGCTATAGTCCATCCAAAAGCTTTTTTATACTTTTTCAACATCTCTATCAACTTTTGTTCCTGAATTTCAGTTAACTCAGAAGATATAATAACAGGCAATGTAGATGACTCTCCTAAAAATACATATTTTGAATGGGCAGGTAATATCTTCAATTCAAGTTCAGGTGGTTTAATACTTGAAGGAATAAGATTTTTACTATCATTTTCAAGCAGGTCTAATGCTTCAAATTTGCCCTGAATATAATCTAAATCTTCTTCTTTTACTTCATTTTTAGTATAAAAAATTTCTCCTTGCTTTAATTTATCTTCGAATTCACTCTTAAGTTATTCTTTACTTAGATAATCATCTACTTCCATCTAGAAACATTCATTATCTTTTTCTATTGCAAGATATTTCGTAGCTTTTATTATATTAAATTTCACTTCTTGATCATTAACTCTCATCATTAATTCTCCTTTTTGCACATCTATTACAGCTCTGCCTGTTGCGAGAAATGGTCTCCTTAAAATAATGGGAATCTCTTTATCTTCCTCCATATCCAATACTATAAAGTTTACAGCAAAAATAATTTTATCCACTTTTACTAACACATCTTCTATAACTCTTTTTGGATAATTTATTGATCGATCAGCTAACTGAAGAGTTACAGTAGTAGGAAAAATTTCTCGAAATCTAATCGTTTAAAAATTGATAAGACATAAGATTGATACTCACTCCTAAATCACATAAAGCTTTTCCGTAAAACTTTTCTTCAATTGTACAAGGAATAGTAAAACTATGAAGTTCATATTACGAAATTAGAATTTCCTTGATTGTTCAGATTTTTGGATAGATTCACCGAATTATTATAATTATTCCAACTAAAATTAGGGTGATTTTTCCATCCAAGGTTAAAATAGTTAGAATAGGGATTGTTACTTTGATTATTTATAGTGTTTAAAGTTTCATAAGATGATTGAGTATCAATAATCTATCCTAGTGAATTCGCCTCTAATACTGGGGGTACTTGAGAATAATTCATTCCCATTTGATCAATCTTTTTAGAAATAGCAGCAATTTCAGATGCCAAAATAGAGATAGCATCAAAATCATGAATACTAGCTACTCTCCCATTGAAAATTATTAGTAGCCATTTCTTCAATTAAAAAATATGTTTCATCAAAAGGTTTTGACATTAATGAGTGACCGGCGACTTTATATATGCTTAAAATACAAGATAAATATGGACATAATAAATATTCAATAATTGTAAAGTCACACTTATCAACGCAAGTATACATATCACTCAAGTAATATAGGGCTCTAATGGAGTCCTAGATATCGATCCCACAGGGAGTGGTTAGAATTGCGGACTAAGATTTTAGAAAAGCAATACATTAATCACAACAACGAAGTTCAATTTGCTTATCTGTAACTAATACACAGTTGAAATAAATAGATCATTTTAAAAACTAATAAATAACTAATGATACTAAGGATGATTAAATTATGATATTCAATATAAAACAAAACATCCTTATCCTTGTCAAGAAATTATAGTGAATGGATAAAGTGAATTAGTTCAATTTAGATTGTGCCAAATAGAAGCATACATAATCTTTACCCTTTGGTCCAGACATAAGAACATTGACTAATCCTACGCTTGTTTACTGAATCTGCGGCTAAGCTAGGAGGATACCAGCTCTCACTTCGGAGCTCCCACGTTCCCCTCACCTGAGGGCTAACATCTACACTTCAGCACCCAAACGATAGGACCGAATTGGGAATTTTAGTCTGTCACTCTAAAATCTCCAATTCTACACCTGATAATATTATTCCCTATTTATCTGCACCCAACTTCTAAGGGCTTTGACCTCCCTGAATCTTGGATGTAATCTTCACTTTAGTTGTAAAACTCAACATATTTTAACAAATCAATTTGCCAAATTTAAATTAAATTAAGATCAAAGTGAAAAAATCATCACAATTTCTTAAAAATTTTCATGGCTTCACCAATTCAAATTACCATTTCACAAATCTTAAGACAAGGAGAAAGACAAAAAAAACTACTCAGAACTCGTGGGGAAAACACAACAAAACTTAGAATTCATATATAAAATCAAAGTCATGCAAACTACAGCAAGTAAATAACTTATCTCTAATTTCTCCCCACGAACACTCCTCGAAGTTCCTCTGAATCTCTTTCTTTCTTTATAGCACATAGAATTCCTCTTCGAAGTAGCAAGGAGGAAGAAATCTCTCACTTTCCCTCCACTCTTACAATCTCTCAAATAATTCCTCACAATTGTTACACTCTATTGGAAATTCTATACACTACTGGAACCTCTCTAACCTCTAGGGCCTCTAGAATCTCCCAAATTTTGGCCAAAATGTTCTTTGAAAGTTGTGGATAAGCCTTCGCAAGAGTTGCCTAAGCATCCCTTTAAATTTTGGTCTTATCCAAAGCTTGAGTAGGCATAACCGTCGATCTCGCCGTCGTCGGCCTCGAGGGCGTCGTCGGCGGGCTTCTGAAGAATTTGTCCTATAGTCTTGGGAAAAATTCGCCTTCGACGAGGTCGAGGGTACTGTCGGCGGCTTAGTTCAATTCTCCACATTTTGGTCCTTTTCGCTCCGAATTTGTTCATTTTTGTATCTTTTTGCTCCAATGACCCTAATTCATCATTCCTAAAAATAAAACATCAAAAATATCTTTCTTTAAAGTGCAATATCATTAAAACAGTATAAAATAGGTATGAAAATCTCAACACATTTTCCTTAGGTCAAAATCCCCCAAACTTAAATATTACTTGTCCTCAAGTAATTTTAGTACTATATAAAAGTTATGATCTACTACAGTAAAGTTTTAATTTAGAAATACTATAAGTTTGACTTAAATAAATATCTTAGTGAGATTTTTAGAAAAAATTCATGTTATTGAATTAACCTTGTACCCACAAGATTATCTAGTCATCAAGTTTAAGAGTTCTAGTCTTCTATTTATTTCAAGAATGACTATATGTTGTAATATTAAGTCACTTAAAATATCCAAAAGATAGGAACTTCATGAGAACTCTACTAGTAAAAGACTTATTCCATAAATATAAGTTCAGAAATGTATTTAAGTTTTCCTTGTAGGTAGGTC